>BROE01000028.1:10629569-10681027 GCA_036571765.1 Plecoglossus altivelis
TATTAACTTGCTTGGCTACTTGCTGGGCTACTTGCTGGGCTACTTGCTGGGCTACTTGCTGGGCTACTTGCTGGGCTACTTGCTGGGCTACTTGCTGGGCTACTTGCTGGGCTACTTGCTGGGCTACTTGCTGGGCTACTTGCTGGGCTGCTTGCTGGGCTACTTGCTGGGATACTTGCTGGGCTACTTGCTGGGCTACTTGCTTGGCTACTTGCTGGGCTGCTTGCTTGGCTACTTGCTGGGCTACTTG
Source organism: Plecoglossus altivelis (assembly GCA_036571765.1). NCBI lineage: Eukaryota > Metazoa > Chordata > Actinopteri > Osmeriformes > Plecoglossidae > Plecoglossus > Plecoglossus altivelis. The sequence continues at coordinate 10,629,820 of BROE01000028.1, forward strand.
CAGGGCTACTTGCTGGGCTACTTGCAGGGCTACTTGCTGGGCTTCTTGCTGGGCTTCGACAGTGTCGGTTCCACTCGGCTCCGTTCTGCCTGGTCCAGGGGTGCGTGAACGTTCATAAAAATGTCCTCTTTCTAGGAAAAAGTCATGTCAGATGTGGAGGAGACAGTGTCATGCAGACCAGGACAGGAAGGTCACGTGTGAAGCATGTCCAGACCTGTTCAGTATGCACCTGCACCTCATTAAGGCCTGAGTGTTTCAGCCGTTAAGTGGCCCTCAGCTCGTCTGCCCACGCAGGGGCCACTCTTGATGTTGTTACCTGCCCCAGACGGCCACAGTCTCTCTTGCCACAGTCTCTCTTGCCACAGTCTCTCCTGCCAGGTGTGTCCTTTGACCAGAGACCAGGGGAACCCGGGGGGGAGGGGGAGGTTGGAGAACGTCAGAGCGGTTCTGGAGAACGTCAGAGGGGATTCTGTCTGATGCGGACCAAAGTGGTCAAACCTGGTTGTCCTTTCATTCTTGCTGATGGAATGTGGAGGGAATGGTGCTGTACTGCCCATGCTCAGACGGTCCTGGGAGGGACAGTTAACATTGGAGGATGCCTCTATACTGAGCTCCCATTCAGGCAGTGGGGTGGCCTGAGTACTCGGAGAGAAAAAGATGGAACAGAAGAAAAATACCTTCCCTGTCCTCTTTATATTCGGGCTGTCTATTTCCCTGGCAGGAGTTTTATCAAGTGGTGATGTGGGGGCCAGGAAAGCCTGCGGGCAGAAACCACACACAGACTCACACACCACAGCGGGTGGTTGAGTAAGGGTTAGGGACCTGGACATAGCTGATGAGCAGTGCCTGGGACTGGGCTGACAAAGAGAGAAAGAAGGGAGGGCGGGCGAGAGAGCGAGGAAGAGGAGAGAGAGGGAGGGAGAGGGGAGGGAGAGAGGGGGAGGGAGAGAGAGAAGGGGGAGAGAAGCGGAAGGGAAGAGAGGGGGAGGGGAGGGGAGAGAGAGAGAGGGAGGAAGGGAGGGAGGGGGGTGGGGGAGAGAGAGAGAGAGAGAGAGGGAGAGAGAGAGCAGAGAGAAGAGGAGGGAAGAGAGAGAGGAAGGGAGAGAGAGGAAGGGAGAGAGAGAGGAAGGGAGAGAGAGAGAGGAAAGCGAGAGGGGAGGGAGAGAGAGAGGGAGGGAGAGAGAGAGAGAGAGAGAGAGGGAAGGGAGAGAGAGAGAGAGGAAGGAGAGAGAGAGGGGAAGGGAGAGAGAGAGAGAGAGAGAGAGAGGAGGGAGAGAGAGAGAGAGAGGGAAGGGAGAGAGAGAGAGAGGGTCCCAGGGCTCTGTGGCTGGAGGCAGTTCTGGGCGACCTCTGCCCGCCTCTCTGGTCTGTATTGATTCCAGGGTGCTTCAGGGTCCTCGGCAGTACCGAGGCGTAGCTTGCTGATGGGGATGAGAGCCCAGCCTGCCTGCTTCTCCTGCCCACTCCGCTGCTGCCTGCCTGGCCCCAGCCAGCTCCCCCTCTCTCCCTACTTCTCGGTGCCCGTGCGCCCAGACCTCCTGGAACGAAGAGCACAAGTCCCAAGGGCACTTCTTTCTGCTGGGCCAGGGGAGAGGAGCACCAGCCAGACAGCCCCTGGACATCCGCGACTGCCTTCACCCTGCTCCGGGTTCACCGCTTCCAACTGAGCAGCCGACGCCATCCATCCCCTCCATCCATCTCTTCTTCCACCCACTCCATCCCAGCATCCTCTTCTTCCGCCTCCTCCTGCACGCAAACAACAAGAAGAAGAAGGGGGAGAAGGGAGGGAAAAAAAAACAAGTTCAGCTAAACTTTCGGCGTTTTGCCCACTCAGAGTGTCAAGCCTAGGCTTTGATCAGAAGCGAGCAGGGGGGGAGGATTTTGGCATCATCTCCCAGTTAGTAATATGAACCCTCCTAACCTTGGAGAGGGAAACACTGAAGGAATGGGAGAATGGTGATATAAGTGTGTCAAGCTAGAAGATTCAACCTGCCAAATGTACTCATATCTCTGATGTGTTCTGGGTTTGCACCTTGTGACAGCATACCGATCCGCTAGAAGAAAAAAAAAACCCACCACAGCACCGGTAGAATCCGTTCGAATTCTTTCCAGGATAAACACTTTCACCGACAACAACCTTAACGCAACCATCCCCAAACCTTTACATCCTTATTGTGTGTTGGTTTGGGGTTTTTTCCCTTCGAATGTTGGCAGGGATTTGTCAAAACAACAAGTAACAGAATGACGTGGGAACTCTGAGGTTAGAACCCAAGGCTTGTGGATGGGCCTGGGCGAAGGAATGAGAATGTTTTGGGAAACACTTCATCCTTTTAGTATTATCTGGAGTTATTCAAATGGTCGCAGCGGCCTGTTATTATGTAAATGACAGTGGGAGATATTTCTTTATGGACTCATGGGTCCATTGTGTCCCCCAACAGTGAAAGAAAGAACCAGGGTCAAAACACCACCCCCACCCCCACCCACTAGAGTCCAAACACACCCCACCCCCCACTCCGCAGATCCAAACACAACCCCACACCACCACCCCACTAAGCAGTCCCAAACACCACCACCCCTCCCCCCACCCCACCCCACCTCACTAGCAGTCCAACACCACACACACCCCCTGCAAACTTAGGACCCCCACCTCCCGTCCTCTCTCCACCCAGCCAAATCCAAGGCTTTTCTCAGGAATGAAAATCCAGTTTTCTTCTGGGGGGGGGGAGGGGGAGGGGTGCTTTAGTCTCGGACTCAGAGTTGTCCGTTGAGGGGAGAAAAAAGAGGGGTGGGGGGAGGGAGAAAGGGAAGGAGGGTTGTGCTGCCGGGACGAGAGGGACACGGGTGGGTTTGGGGCTGGGGGGGGGGTACATGGGTTTTTCAGTGCATGTCTCAGACACAATAATACTATTCATTGGGCTCAGACATGGGTGTTAACTCCCCTCTGGCAGAACACAATGGGCCGGGGTGGCATTCAGGCAGCCTTGGTGATATTGTTAGTTCAGGGCTGCATTCTCCCTGCCGCGGGATAAAACGCCTGCATTGTGCCTGACCAGCACGATGGATGGAGGGAGGCTTGAGGGGTGAAAGGCAAAGAAAGAGAGAACAGTGTGTTTGTCTATGTGTCAGTGCTGAAGGAAAGGGTAGAGGCAGGGGGGTGGAGGCAGAGAGGGGTTGAGGGAGGGAGGGAGAGAGGGGTTGAGGGAGGGAAGGAGGGAAGGAGAGAGGGAGTGTTTTGCCCCATGGCATTGGACTTGTGTTTGCAAAAAAAAACCAAGAAAGGCTAAATAGAAGACAAGTGGAGAGTTGGGGTGAAGACTGCACTCTAAATATATTACTGGAGCAACAGCCAAGTACAGATGTACAGTGACAGAAGGCTGAGGGAGGCTGAGGGAGGCCCCTGGAGTGTGCTGAAGAGAGGCTGAGGGAGGCCGGGAAAGGAGGGACTGTTCCCAGAAAGAACGCAGGGAAGTGCACTTGTTTGACCGTGGTTTAGCTGTGTGTCTTCATTCCATTTTGGCAAATGAGGAGAGGGAGGCAGAATCAGAACAGGAAATAGTTTGGGAGAGAAGAGAGAGATCAGGAGAGAAGAGAGATCAGGAGAGAAGAGAGAGAGCAGGAGAGAAGAGAGAGGGGGAGAGAGAGGAGGGAGAGAAGAGAGAGCAGGGAGAGGCAGAGAGAGGGGAGAGAAGAGAAGAGGGGAGAGAAGAGAGAGGGGGAGAGAAGAGAGAGGGAGAGAAGAGAGAGGGGGAGAAGAGAGAGCAGGAGAGAAGAGAGAGAGCAGGAGAGAAGAAGAGATTCAGGAGGAAGAGAGAGAGCAGAGAGAAGAGAGAATCAGGAGAACGAGGAGAAGGAGAGAAAGAGCGAGAGCAGGAGAGAAGAGGGAGAGCAGGAGAGAAGAGAGATCAGGAGAGAAGAGAGAGAGCAGGAGAGAAGAGAGAGATCAGGAGAGAAGAGAGAGAGCAGGAGAGAAGAGAGAGAGCAGGAGAGAAGAGAGATCAGGAGAGAAGAGAGAGCAGGAGAGAAGAGAGATCAGGAGAGAAGAGAGAGAGCAGGAGAGAAGAGAGAGGGGGGGGTAACTGCATTAGTCACTGCTCGGTTTGCTGAGTTCAGGACCAAGTACCGCGAGAGGATAGAGGAGAGGAGAGGACAAGATAGAGGAGAGGAGGGGACAGGAGAGAGGAGAGGAGGGGACAGAATAGAGGACAGGAGGGGACAGGATAGAGGAGAGGAGGGGACAGGATAGAGGAGAGGAGGGGACAGGAGAGAGGAGAGGAGGGGACAGGAGAGAGGAGAGGATGGGACAGGATAGAGGAGACGAGGGGACAGGATAGAGGAGAAGAGGGGACAGGATAGAGGAGAGGAGGGGACAGGAGAGAGGAGAGTGGGGCAGAGAGGAGAGTGGGGCAGACAGGAGAGTGGGGCAGAGAGGAGAGTGGGGCAGAGTCTGATAGCAGCATAGTGTGCTTGTAGGAAAGCAGCAGATTGTCCTTCTAGAAGCGTGGTGTACATAGAGCCCTGCACACTCCTCTGACCACCTCCACCAGGATGGGATGCATTATACACACACTGTACTCACACACACACTGTACACACACTCACTGTACACAAACACACATACACACACACACTCACTGTACACAAACAAACTGTACACATACACTCACACACACGCATAAGCACCAAAGCAAACGTATCAAAATGAGAATGAAAACAGGAGGAGCACATAGTTCTGCGTCTTCTTCAGTGCATCCAGACGATCCTGCTGGCTCCCTCAGCAGCGCTCCCAGCTGCCTCCCACAGGGCTGGAGCAAACCCTGCTGACGATGTCTGACCAGTGGAACTACAGCAACACTGCTAGCGTGCGCGACGCACACGAGCACACGTGCAGGAAAACGCTCCTCTCTCGGCGCCGTGGACGCAACCTGCTTTTGTGCACGCTATACTTTGTTTGTCCCCCCCCCCCTTCCGATAACTGACAAGGGGTTCCCATGGCAACCATCCCTCCTCGTTCTCTGTGTGTGCGTGTGCGGTTGTGTAGTGTGTGTCCGTGTGTGGGTGGGTGTGTAGTGTGGGTGTGTAGGTGTGGGTGTGCGGGTGTGTGTGTGCATACCCAGCCAGTGGAGGTGAGGGATCAGTACCCCTGATCTCACATCAGCCCAGGGAGAGAGAGAGAGAGGAGAGAGGGGGGAGAGAGCGGGAGAGAGGAGGAGAGAGAGGGAGAGAGTCAGAGAGAGAGGGGGGAGTCAGAGAGAGAGAGAGAGAGTAAGAATCAGAGAGAGAGAGGGGAAAGAGAGAGAGAGAGAGAGAGGAGAGGCTAGAGAAGCAGGCCTGGCTAAAACCAGAGCCAGAGTCGGTGAACCCCTGGCTAGACCAGGCCGGGCGATGCCCAGGAGCGGGGCTCCCACGAGGGCTGCAGTGCCGGTGAGATACAGGGAGGGCTACTGGTGCTTGTCCTGGAGGATCCTACCAGCGTGACAGCCAGACAATGCACCCCTGTGAGGGGTGGGGCTATCTACTCCCCACCAATGACAGGAGCAATCAACTGATCAGCAACTCTATAAAAACAGGGGAGGATAATGGAGGGAAATACGGAGGACAAGAGAGAAGATGAGAGTGAAGCAGGACCTTGCTCAGGATGGTATCTGTTTAAGGGAGGAGAGAAGGAGGAGAGGAGGAGAGGAGGAGAGGGCAAGAGGAGGAGGAGAGGAGAGAGCAGGAGGAGGAGGAAGAGGAGAGGAGAGGAGGAGAGAGGCAAAGAAAGATATAGCAAAGAAACTGAATAGTGAGCTAAGAGAGTAAACTGGAAAGGTTTAGTTCAGGGTTAGGCAGAGGTAGATAGAGGGATGGTATGGTGCAGATTGAGGGAGGACAGAAAAGAGTGATAGAGAGGAACAAGGGAGACAGATAGAGTGAGAGAGGAAGAGAGAGAGGAAGAGAATGGGGGGTTAGGATAGATTGACTCAAGGCTTTTTCCTAAGCTATACATTTCAAAATCAAAGTCCCCTAATTATGCCGACACACACACCTATTCAAATCCAATGACAAATGCGTCCGATAATTCCATTAGGGGGACTTTTATAAAGGATATTTAGGGGACAGTTAAGGAATCCAGGTAGCATTGCTCAGGCAGAGTGCAGACAGATATGGCTCTGCAACACTTAACAACAAGGATTTGGCAGGCCTGTTGATTGAACATGCCAAATCCCATTTGTCGGAGGGGTGTGTGCGTTTGTATCGACACGCTGTAACCTTGTGGCTCCGCAGAAGGAGATCTTAGAAGTGTGTGCGTGCGTGTGTGTGTGTGTGTGTGCGTGTGTGCGTATGAGTGCATGTGTGTGCAGCTCGCGGGCAGTAGGGCTGGTGGGCAGGTAGTGGGGTGGGTGGTTGGATGGGTGAGTGAGTGAGTTGGCTCCCCTCCCCTTCCGCTCTCTCTCTCGTCCTTCTCCTCTGCCAGCTACCCTCTCTACTTTCCTGCTTTGCTCCGTTCCTCCCCTCCGTGTTCCCCCCCCCCTCACTCCCTCCCTCCCCTCCCCCCCACCTCCTCCCCCCTACCTCCTCCCTCCCACTCCCCCCTCCCTCCCTCCCCAGTGGGGAGGCTGCCAGACAGGAGTGCTCAGCAGCTCTACGACCGTTATTGATCCTGAGAGCAAGCGAACTGGGGAGACGGCCTCTCTTCTCTCTCTTCCTCTCTCTCTCTTCCTCTCTCTCTCTTCCTCTCTCTCTCTTCCTCTCTCTCTCTCTTCCTATCTCTCTCTTCCTCTCTCTCTCTTTCTCTCTCTTCCTCTCTCTCTCTTCCTATCTCTCTCTTCCTCTCTCTCTCTTCCTCTCACTCTCTTCCTCTCTCTCTCTCTTTCTCTCTCTTTTCTTCGCTTTCTCTTCTTTATCTCTCTTTCTCGCTCTCTTTTCCTCTCTCTCTTTTCCTCCTGCTATTCATCTCTCTCAAGCTCTCCCTGCCTCTCCTTGCTCTCTCTCTCTCTCTCTCTCTCCGCCTCCCCCCCCTCTCCTCGACAACCCACAACTTTTCCCTCCCCCCCTCTACTTCATTTATCAAGGTTAAGGAACTCTTATAAAAAAGGGAAGAGAGGGGGTCGCTGTTATCTGACTTCATGAAAGAAATCCCCTCAGGCCACTCCAGTAGAGGAGGATGCTCTCTGTCCACACACGCAGGCACACACACACACACACACTCACTGCCCACCCCTAACCAGTCAGAAATAGAGATGAGCACGTCCAGTAGGTAGTGGAAGGACACTCAGGAGCAGAGGAATGAAGAGGATGGCGGGATGAAGAGAGGTGATTCTCAGGTATGATGAAGCCATAAGGTAAGGACGACCAAACAGAAGAGCCTCATTGACACTGAAGCTCTGTACTCCGCACGCACACAGAGACATCGGAAAAAAAACGCAAAGACTGGAGGGCAGGACCATTATTGTAGTCCTGTGTACTGAAACGGACTACAAAAGGGTATTTTTGTAGACCCGTCACGGATGAAAGACCGCAGGGCAGGAAACCATTATTGTAGTCCCGCGTACTGAAGCGGACTACAAAAGGGTATTTTTGTAGCCTGTGTCATGGCACGTTAGCAGCCTGGGCTGACGAGGCAGGAAGCAGTGGTGGACTGGAGTACGCTGCAGCTTCATTGTTACAGCTTCCTCCTCCGGAATGGGCTCTCTCCAGCCTCCACCGAGGAGACGACCTCCTCTGACATCAGGACAGCACACGCACATCCCTCCCATCCCTCCCATCCCTCCCATCCCTCCCCCTGCCTTTGTGCGCCCTAATTGCCACAATGCATCTTCTCGTCCAACTAATTAAGCGAGTCTCTCACATTGTCTAGATCCACTCTGCTAACAGTGACAGAGGGATGGGGGGGAGTAGAGGAAGCAAGGGGGGGGGCATGAGTAGAAAGGCTTGTTTACAGGCAGAGAAGCAGGCCTGTTGTCTCTGGCTCTCTGCTTTCAGGGGGAACTATGGCAAGGAGAAGCGGGAATAGACCTGGAACGAGGAGGGGGACTGTATTGACTGTGACACCACATTTGGGATAGCACAAAGAGGAAGTTGAGTATTAACTGGAGTGTTAACAGAACTTGGAGGTTGGACGGACGTATTTGAAGCACTGTACCAGATGAGGTTTGGGGTCTAACTTGTCACATGACCACGGTTTGTTTAACGGCAAAGAGAACGTAGCTGTGGCAGATCTTCTGATTCCTATTTAAGAACCAGAATCATCCAGTTTGTACTTTTACAAAAATGTACGATTAAAACGTTAATATATCGTCACACCTTTCCGCTCAATAAGCGTTGTCAACAACTTCCCTTGTTCAAGAAAATGACTCTGTTCGTCCTGAGAAGAGCAACGTTGTGAGGGTGCCGTAAGCAGGTTTCCTTTTCCTAACCAACTTTTAACTATGAAAGACTCCATGTTTGTCTCCCACAAGCAGCAGCAGTAAATGCAGCCAGAGTTATTGGAGGAACATAGCTCATGTGTCTCATTGAAATTCCTCTTTTTCGGTGGAGTTGCTAGGAGAGTTGCTAGGAGAGTTGCTAGGAGAGTAGCTAGGTGTCTCCAAGGCCACCCAACACCACCGTGTCTATTGTCCGAAGGTGTAGCTGAACCCTGTCACTTTCATACCAGGTCTGGGTGATTCAGTCCACTCTAGTAGGTCATACTTCTCTCCGCTCTCAGGCTAGACACACACACACACTCACCCCACACACACACACACGCACACACACCTCAGCACCATCACCACCGCTCTTCAACCACAACTAATCTCTTATCACCCCCGACCGGTGCCTCCCTTCACCATGCTCCAGGCACCCCTGTCATCAGACACCTTCACACAACACCATTCCTACAGACACTTAACCGCCCTTGACCTCCTCTCCCCTCATCTCTCCCCCCTCCTCTCCAAGCCCTCTTCTTCTTCTTCTTCCCACAGTCAAGTTCTGCCGGGGGGTGGGGGGGGGGACTGACAGGGGCGCAGCAGGGTGTAACGCTGAGAAGGTGGGCCGTCTCTGACCCCAACCATCCACAATGCAGCATACTGGCAGTGTTTTTGTGGTGATGGAGGGGGGGCCGGGGCAGGGGGAGGGGCTAGGACAAAGCCACAAACTCCTTCTATCTGGAATATGATTATATTTAACGTGTGGAGTTTGACACATAAACATGTAGAGAACATTTTAGAGAGCTGGGAGCCAACAAGAACGTTAAAAAATTGCTTTTTTATTTATTTTTGTTTTACAATGTTGGGGCGAAGCTAAACGAATTGAACACCTATCTTTAAGATTTTTAAGAAAGCTAATATTGGAAATCAACCATGACTTTGTATATGGTATGACTGTGGTCAAACGAACTACCATCGTGGATGGATACAGCTCCTCTCGCTGGTCCAATCACAGAATTAGGCCAACCACAGTGTCTTGTTCAAGTCCAAGGCTGTCTTTCAAAAAGGCTCTCCATTGCATCTAAATGACCAGTTGGTACGCACCCTTCAGAATAATACGAAAGCAGATGTCTAACATGTGTGTGTGTGTGTGTGTGTGTGTGTGTCTCAAACGGTACATTAGAATTAAATAACTTTGAAAACTTCAACAATGTAATATAGCTTAGAATCAGAGTTCACCTTATTCAGTCACACCCATCCTCCCCCCTCTCACCCCCCCCCCCATCCACACACACTTTTCAGCTTTCTGTGTGTTAATGTTGTGTTTATTTGCTTGGGACTGTGTGCCGGTGTGCGTGCGTGTGTGTGTGTGTGTGCACGCACCAAGTAAATGAGATGTGTGCATGCATTGTACAAGTACACAGGTCCAGTGCATATATTAGTAGTGTGACTTGACCCTAGCCGGGCTGAGCCACTGTTTGGCGTCGTGAGCGAGCGTGGGAAAAAGAGGAGACCTCTTTTCACAGCGGCTCTGTCCGTTGCACTGAACCAATGGAGGCCCAGACCCCCCTGTCACCCCCCTTCCTCTCTGCCCCCTCTCCTCAGTTCCCATTCACCACGCAGCCTGCTGCTTTTCAAGGGGACCCCCGACCTACCCCCACATCCACCTCTCTCTCTCCTCTCATCATCCATCACCCTCAGGAACCCCCCTTTTAATAAATACACCTCACTATTCAAGCCCCCCGGTTTGCGTGGAGAATACTGGAGGGCTGTCTGGAGTGTGTGGAGGTTGCCGTTGGCTGGGAGAACAACAGCCTGCCAACGTGCGCGTCTCCTTCAGCCTGTGGACGAACCAGCAGCCCTTGACCCCCTCCCCCCTCCCAGCATCTCTCTACAAGCCCCACAGTCCACACTCAGCCCCACAGTCCACACTCAGCCCCACAGTCCACACTCAGCCCCACAGTCCACACTCAGCCCCACAGTTCACACTCAGCCCCACAGTTCACACTCAGCCCCACAGCCCACACTCAGCCCCACAGTCCACACTCAGCCCCACAGCCACGACCCACACTCAGCCCCACAGCCACGACCCACACTCAGCCCCACAGCCACGACCCACACTCAGCCCCACAGTTCACACTCAGCCCCACAGGCCACACTCAGCCCCACAGCCCACACTCAGCCCCACAGGCCACACTCAGCCCCACAGCCACGACCCACACTCAGCCTCAATACCAATGCTGATTGTCCTCAGGCATGGGGCTCTCCTGGTCCTTCAATTTGTCTATCTCTCTCTGCCTCTGTCTCTTTCTCTCTCGGTGTCACTCTCTTTCTCCTTCTCTCTCCTTCTGTCTCGCTTTCCAAAAAGTGAGGGAGAGAAAAATCACTTTCCCTCTATCTTCATCTTCTCTCTCTCTCTCCATCTCTCTCTCTCTCTCTCTCTCTACCCCCCTCTCTCTCTCTATCTCTCTCTCTCTCCTTCCTCTATCTCTCTCTCTCCCTCCAACCCCCCCATCTCTTTCCCTCTCTTTCTGCCCTCTCTCTCTCTCCCCCTCTCTCTCCCTCTTTCCCTCTCTCTCTCTGTCCCTCCCTCAATCTCTCTCTCCCTCCCTCCCTCCCTCCCTCCCTCCATCTATCTCTCTCCCTCCATCCATCTATCTCCCTCCCTCTTTCTCTCTCCCTCTCTCGCTTTCACTCTCACTAGCACGGCAGTGCTGGCTCCCTACTGCAGATAGACTTTAATTTATGTTAACATACGCTCCCACTCCCCACACGCTCCCCCTCTCCCCCTCTCCTCCTCTCCCCTGCCGCCCCTCCACCTCCCTCCATTCACTGAATTCATTTGAAGAGATTTATTTCCTATCAAGCTGTATAATGCAGGGGGTATAATTTAAATCAACTTTTAAGAACAGCCCAGTAGAGCAGTTTATGCATACAAATCTGTAAAGCTTGGGAAAATGCAAACAGCAGGCTTTCAAACGAATTGCTAACTTCGAGAGTCGTCGCTTGTCAGCCCACATGTAAAGATTAGCTGTTCCCGGCAGGCACGCAATCTCTCACCTTAACCATGAACCAGCCTCCCATTCATTGTTTGTTTGGAAAAACCTTTTAAAAGGCCTTTAACCCAAGAAACAGTTACAACGCCGAGAATAACCTCCCTCTGACAGTACGGGGTGAAAATCATTTTTCCCTCCCCTGTTTTAATCAAACATCGTATCGTCGACGTTAGGCAAACACAGTGGGTTATCAGGTGGGCCAGTCCTGCTGGATACCTGCTGATTGCTCCCCCCTTGACCATGGCAGGAGAGAGGGGGGAGAGGGGGGAGTGGGGGGTAACACAGACCCTGAAAGGCCTCCATCTCCCCTCTCCAACATGGCATTACAGTGTGAAGTAGAGCTGAATTGGGTGGGGGAGGGAGGGAGGGAGGGAGGGAGGGGAAGACAGGGAGAGAAGAGAGAGATAGCAAGGAGGAGAGAAGGTGTAGAGATGTAGGGAAGCGAAACAGGGATGGAGGGGTGGAGAGCGAGGGGAGGGATGAAGGGGTTTCGGAGCGAGGGAGGGCCGGAGAGGAGGCTGAAAGAGGAGATACGAAGGACCAGATCTGAGAAGGTGTAATAGGGAGGAGGAACGCTTTCATCCAGGTGCTGATCCATAAACATGAAGATGGTGTGAAAAGTATCCTGCTATATGGCCAAAATCTCAAATCCACTTCCAACACGCCTTACAGCTACAGCTGCAGAAGTATTTATACAGCTGGTCGCCAAATAGTGCAGTTAGAACTGAACGTACGCGGGATTTTTCAGCAGGGAATTGTAGTTTTACACGTAGTTGAAATGTAGTTTTGTGAATATCTGACGTGATTAGCTGATGTCTCAAATGCCCTCTGGTTTGACCAGCCCCCACCACTCGCCCCCAACACACACACACAGACACACACACACAGACACACACACACAGACACACACACCGCCGCAAGCCTCCTCCCCACCAAAGCATGTCTTCATCGATCTATCTGCTCTGCAAAATATGTTATTGAGTAGGTATATGACAGCAGCAGCCCCCGTTGAGTTTGAAAGCCGAGCGAGGTTGAAAGGTGGAGGGTTAGCGCGGAGGATGATGGCCACGGGCTGAGGAGAAGCCCCCCCCCCCTCCTCTGATCTTCCTGTGTCTGCATCCTATGGGGCGCTGCTGATATAGAACTAGGCCAATGTCACAGAATGTTCTGGAAGGCCTGAAGGGAAATAAGATTTTTCTGTTTTCCACCCCCCACCCCTCCCCGACACCTCCCCCACCCCCGATGAAGAGACTTCCGTCTGGGGTAACTGGCCCAGCTCCTCTCCTCCATCTCCGCTAGGCTCCCCAAGAGGGAGGCCTGCGTTCACGGGAGACGCTCGCCTCTCGCTAGCCTCTTAGCGGCTAACAGCCCAGTGGGTAATATTCACGGTGCCACTCAGCTCTGGGAGGTGAGCAGAGACAGGTATCTCCAGGGTGACTCACCTCGTCCGATTTCCACCTATCAATCACTCTGGCCGAGTTGTTATATAAAAACTGTGTCTTACGCAATGGTAGACCACCTGACCGAAGCTACCAGGTTTGTCGGTTACCGCTTAGCTGGATCGGATGGCCCTAATCTGCAGCGTCAAGACGTGAGGTCAAGCCGACGTCGCTGCGCATCGTACCAAGAGGATGAAATGTTTACCGATTGGACGCGGACTGAATGACACGCACACGAGACAGTCGACAGAAGAGTGCGTCGCTATTGTACGTATTGCTGAAACGCCACGTCGCTACGACAACCGTCACGGGGACGGAGAGAAAAGAAACACGGGGTGGGGGACGGGGAGAAAAAAATGGTTGGGTCCCGTCCAGGCGCGGCGGCGACAGAGAGACCTCAGCGTGGGAGAGACGGAGCGGTAGAATTTTATGTGCTGGGAGGAAGAAAAAAAAAGTCCTCATTTCTTTTTCAATCTGTGTTTCACAATGCATGTGTGTCTGGAGAATTGCAGCTAAAGTTCACATGGGGAGGGACGGGTGACCGCCCCCCCCCCCCCCCCCCGCCCTCCCCCCCCCCCCTCCTCGACGCCGCCTTGCGAAAACTCACCAGAGTGAAAAAAGAGGGGAAAGAAAAGAGAAGAGAGAGAGAGAGGGGGACAGAAAGAAGTGCCATTGAACTTTGACTTGAGATTGTGCTGTTAGAGAAGGAGCAAGAGAACCTCAGAGAGAGAAAGATGGACGAATATTCGACGAGTCGTCTACTGGAGATGACAACTACTAATTACATTACAGTTAAATTTACCACAACGCCAATGTGTGTGTGCGTGACGTTGTGATGATGAGTGTGTGAGAAAGAGTTGGGGGGCGGGTCAGAGAGGGTGCCATGAGTTTAAGGGCACGGCGCCGCTTGCTGCTGAGGCTGAGAGGAGGCCCTGGAGGGGAATTAGAGAGTGAAGGACTATGCCACCCTCATAGTCTTTCCACATGAGCACACCTTCCACACACACACACACACACACACCCTGCCAAGGTCCCCCCAAAGTCTGTTCAAGGGATAAAACGCAGGGACAAAGGAATTAAAATATAGATTACACAAAACGGCCACCCTGTGACTTATCTTCTAAAACCGAAGAATCTAACAAATTGGATCAGACAATATAAAGACGGGCCGAAAAGTGAGTGACTGGTTAGAGACTGTACGAAGAGAGAAAGAGAGATAGACAAGAGACAGAGAGAGAGACAGAAGAGACGAGAGAAGAGAGAAGACAGAGAGAGAGAGAGAGGACAGAAGAACATGAGAGAGAGAGAGAAAAATTGAGAGAGACAGAGAGAGTAAGACCGAGACAAGAAGACAGAGAGAGAGAGAGATTGAGAGAAGAAGACGAGACGACAGAGAGAGAGAGAAGAGAAAAGAGATGCCCGAAAGCCGGAGAGGAAAACACATGTTGTCAAGGATGGTGAAGGGCAGAAGGCCAGACATACATGTTGATCATTCTGAGAGGTTTATGTCAAAAGACCGCCTACTAGGAAAAGGGAATCTTTTGTTCAAAGCACAGAATTTATACAGTTTGTGAAAATCTGTTTGCAGTTGAGCAGAATAATAGCAAGTCAAAATTCGAATTAATAAAACAGTTTCAGAACATGCCAGCACGAACTAACCTCGCGTGTGATGTGATGGTTGTGTGCTGTGTGATGTGTGTGCTGTGTGTGTGTGAGAGAGAGAGAGAGATAGAGACGACGACAGACCAGACAGAAACGACCAGATCAGACAGACAGTCACAGACAGGATCAGACAGACAGACAGCAGTGAAACTACGGTTAGCATGATGCTAGGAAGAATAGCCAAAATTAGCCTCACCTGTCTCTCAAGTTCATGGCTAAGTTGAGCAATTCTCTCAATATCTCTCTCTCTCTCCCTCTCTCTCTCTGTAGAAGGTAGGACAAGGAGTAGGAAGACGGTCAACCCTGGATGTCCTGATCTGTTGGCCACGTTGGTGGGGGGGGGGGGTGGGCTCTGTCAATGATCCACAGCTTCCTGTAAACAAAACAGACTCAGTTGAAAACAGGTGGTAAGAACAGAGTACCTGAGATGGTACCAGCAATGCTCAGTCAAGTGTTAGAACCAGACCACAATTCAAATAACATGCTGTGCAATTCAACATTCACTGTCAGCCTTTCAGTACATCGTTGCATATGGCCAGCACATTATGCTCATGAAACACTAGCATGAATATCACGTTTTACCCTAGACACACATACACACTCAAACAGATTTAAACACATGGAAATATCCTGGAGTCATTTAATGCATGTTTGAAATACATAGTACACAAGAACACGTCGTACTTAAATAATTCAAATAAAAATAACCAATTCAACAATAGCAATAGGAATTATGTAAATATAAACCAAAATTCAGATTACTTGATTATCTGTACTTATAGACACTATCTGCTATTATTGCATCGTCTGGTTTACTATAAGCAAACGAATGGATAGGTAAAGACAAAAAACATGGCCTACCACTCAGTACAAAATGCAGCTTTGACTTTTAGAACTGGTTTGAAATGCATTATGCACGTTCAATTATTATCGTAAAGTTGGAATTAATCACGCTAAAATTGGAATCAAATTTGAAGGCCTAACGAAGAAAAACAAATGGATGTGAACATGTTTTACGATGATTTAAATCAACGGAACAAGACAAAGTCACGAATGAGATTTTTTAATTTCTTCAATAAACTCGGGTACGCGCTTCGCTTTGTTATCCAAATCCTGCACATAACTTTTCTCTCTCAAATCCGCCGCACAACGACGTTTAATTATATATGTGGTAACCACACGAAGACGAACGAGGGATAAAGAGAAGATGCAATTATGGAGATTTTTGTGGAGCCAATGTTTACCTAAAATACTGTTGAAAGCCTTAAGCACATAGACCCGTAAACCAATAAATGTTTACATCTACAGAAAAGCTTAGTTTAAGTCACATTTTCGATGCGGTTTCTCCCTCAGTAGTAGTAAAAATGCAAGGACAATGCAGAAGGCCTAGGACATACGGGAGATAGGATGAACATGAATGACTGAATTTAAAATGTCGTTCATACTGTACGTTAAAGCTTTCACGGTGACGTCTAAGCAACGGTGTTTATCTAAGTCTAATCTAGTCAACAGGGTCTATAGCACCACACACGCACTGTACTTTCAGAATGACAAAATGCTGAACACTATAACAGCCAGGCCCAGCTGTAAAGATTGTACATCCACTCAAAAATTTTGGACAGCATCTTTGGAAATAGGAGTTTATCTGAATCCCTTTTTTTTATTACTTTTCAAGGGTCAGAGGCGGTTGCTAAGCTACCAAACTCAGGATTCATAAGTTCAGAGCGATAGGCAACTGGCAAAATGTGTGATGAAAATAAAAAATATGTAAAAGTTAATATCAGCACACCAGAATGATGTGCTACACCTGTAAAATGATGAGGCATCTATATAAGTCAACAGCATAAGTTATCATAATAATAAATACACAAATAGTACTGATAATCCTAGCAATAGATCGCAAGGATAGTTATTATAATAATAATAACAACATACTGACTATTCTAAGACCAGAAATGCTTGACACATAAATTGTAGAAAAGGCCAGGAAATAAGGCACAAACAAGTACCTTATTAAAATCACACATCCTACACCTGTTTCAGGCAATATTTAGAAACAGAAGCAGGTGAAAAACAAAACAAGATAAGCACGTTTCCCAGAAGTTCCATCCAGCTTCTGAAAGCGAATTGACTCTGAGAGAGAATCGGACTCATTTAAGAACATAGCATTAGCTAGCGTGTGATCTCACCCTCAGCCAAACATAAACCGTGTTTACTATGTTAAATAGATCAGGTTGCCGCAGCAACGTATTGCTGTATGTGTCACGATATAAGACTATAAGACGTCACACTTACTGTACAAATGGCAAGTGACTCTGGATATTAAAATAACCAACCCTTCATAGCCCACCCTTCCACTCATCCCACACACACACCCAACACCTGTGCACAAACCCCAGCCACGCCCTCTCGCACCTGCCGAGAGACGTGACGTCCCATTGGTCAGGGCGACCAGAGGGCGTCACCGCTATCTTTTCTAGGTCCGTAGGTTCGCGTCCAGGTGCTGCGTGGCTGTGCTCTGCCCTCAGCAGCTCGGACAATAGCCTCTCGTTACACACGTGATTTGCTACCATGTTCAGACTATCAGCCGTTACAAAAACAATTAAAATCCATGGAGCATGTATTCATAGTGATACTGTTTTCTCTAATATAAAGAGAAAAAACAGGGTTTTTTTGGTGTTTTTCGGGGGGGGGGTACCCAGGGTCAGTGTTACAGTGTCAATACAGAACAGAGTGAGATACCTATTGACATATCTGCCCTTCTAGGAGATCATATCCTGACAGGCCAGCTAGGTTAGAAACATGCTGCTTATATAAACAACCCTTCCATTCCTTCTCTTCGTCTTTTCTCTCTCTCTCATCTCTCTCTCACTCTCTCTCTATCTCTCTCTCTCTCTCTCTCTCTCTCACTCTCTCTCTATCTCTCTCTCTATCTCTCTCTCCCTCTCTCACTCTCACACTCTCTCTTACTCTCTCTCTCTCTTTGCCCACAGAGAATTCTTGTCTTGCCTCATATCGGTTTTGTACCTAAATAAAATGCAGAATGGATTTTGGAGGGTAAAAAAAGGCAGGCAAAAATATACACATAAATATGTTGTCATTTTTTGTTGTTGTTTTTTTGCATTTCTATGAAAACAGAAGAGGAGGAGGGGGGTGATTGCAGGAGACAATGGGGGAGGCTCCCTTCCAGGTGCTCCCACACCACAGGCTCAATCTGCTGAGGATGAGACCTCGTCATGGCAGACCAGACCAGACCAGACACATATTAATGTGGGAAACGTCTAGCCTGCCTCTCAAACGCGCCACATTTCAATCTCAAAGGACCCTCCCCAGATCCTCCTTTTATTACCCCTACAGCACTGCATTCGTTTTTTTCCCGTCCATGATTTGACTGCAGGGTTGCGAGGTCGGTCTGATCATGTAATTAGACTATATTCAGACACTCCAGCTTGCATCGCGCTGTGGGTGTGGTAAATAGGGTTAGGTGTTGGGGGTGGTGAGGTAATTATAGAATCTCACGGATTTAAATGTAAATGAGATCCAACTGGATCGGTTGCAGGTAGGGGCGTGCTGGAGGACATGTCGAACCTCGGGCCTTCGTTATACACGTTACTTCCTTGTTTACCTCTGCACTGTTTGCTAACGGTGGGATAAAATTATTCTTAAAATCACGCACACCGAATTCCCAATGAACATAATCAGCACCTCGAAAATAAATGAGGAGAAAACGCCCACAAAATCAAGTGAATTGCAGCACAGGACAATTTGACCTTCCCTTGTATGTTACATTGTACTGTAAGATATGCTTACAATAAAATGTGGCCAAGTTAACCATTTTTAAATTCCTACCTTCAGGCATGGTTGAATAGTTTGTAACATGTTATGCAGTGTAGCTTCATGCTATTAAGGACCCATGATTTCAGTTCAAATCAGTAAGCTTCGTTATTGGTCAATTAAAATATAGAATTGATCAGGGCTCCGTAATATTGTAGTGCGACTTTAAGGTCAGAGGCCTATGAATACTTGGACGCGCACACACACACACACACACACACACACACACACACACACACACACACACACAGAAACACAGGCCCCAGACAGATGACTGAAGCCATGTGAAAGGTTAGGAAGTGAGTGGGTTAGTGCAGGGCAAATCACTACTCAGACAAGACTCTGTTCTTTCCAGCCAGTCCCTGTCTCTGGTGCAATCTCTCTACCCCTCCTCTCACCTCCCTCACCAGCGACACGAGGACTCGTCCTGGCCAAACGAGGCAAGCCTAGCTAGCAAGCTAGCTTAGCTTTAGCTTGCTTCAAATTCAACGGGTCGCACCGCCAATCCCATCTCTCTCCCCCCAAAGAGGGCATGGAGGGAAGTCAGCGGTTGGAGCAGTGAGATAGATAGATGGCAAAGTGACACTTGTCCATCCAAACAGGTTGACATAAATAAGCCGCGGGCAATCGGGTCATCTTCCCGCCACCCAGCCGGCCTTGCCTCCCCTTATCTCGGACCTAGAATCTCCCTCTCGGCCAATCTGCCGCCTCGCTACAAACACAGCATCGCAGCTGCCAATGAAGACAGTGGTCCAGAGGAGCCAGTTCCGCACCCGTGACCGTGCGGGCCGCTTACAGTTATAGAGATCTTTAATCAGATCCAACAGCCCTGTCAGTGCCTGTAAAAAGAAAGTCAAGCAGTCCATAGAGGGGAGAGTGTAAGGACTTGGCCAATCAAGACACCTTTTATGTCTTATGGCAGACGTGAACGTGTGTTTGTGTGTTTCTCTACCTCTCTCTCTCTCACTCCCTCTTTCTCTCTCTCAGACTCCCTCTCTATCACACTCCCTCTCTCTCTCTCTCTCTCTTTCTCTCTCTCTCTCCCTCTCTCTCTCTCTCTCTCTCCACCCCTCGTGTTGCGGCGGTCTCCAGCGAGAGGATACGGCTACTAATGTCCAGTAACGTACTATGGTGAGGGTTGTGTACAGGCTGTTTCCCTGTCTATGAGCCAAGCAGTCCAACAGATGCTATCACCACATACAAGGCTACAAAAGGCTCTGTGCGCAATTGGTGGAGTTTGTCCTTCCCAAGTCTGTTTTAATGAGAACATCAATCCTCCCTTTGGAAGATCAGACTCTCGCAGAACATCTTCCATATTATGTATTTTCGTTGTTCCCGTTCTGTGGCGATAACAGGCCTGCCTAATGATGGCACAACTGATAACAGTGCCACAACTGATATAGGCCAGAGTCACCACCTACAATGCAGTACTAACACTGCGTCTCTGACCTCATTCCTCTGGGTAGAAATTAATAGCAAGTTTTATATGTGCTCAGACACCCCTCAATGGCCTCATCATCAACTTTTTAGAGAGCAAGAATAAAACGGTAATGCAGAAAACGTTGATCTCTGGTAGAAAGAGACACAGTTGCTTTCCAGCGCGCATTTAAATCCGCTTCATACATTATCTTTGATTGTTATACTCTCACAGCACACGCACAAGGGGGGCTATACTGCTTGGGTGAACACGTGACTCACAAAAACGGACCAATCAACTGAAACACCTATCTCAACCATTTTTTTCTCACCTCCGGGTCATCTCCCAATTCCTGATGACATTAATAACCAATAACCAATATCACGTCATACGAACACGTTTGTACACCTGTCAGTTCTCCCAACGCAAATCCGTCAGGCAACGGACTCTGCATCTAAGGACTCCCGGTACCGCTGCCGCGTTCCCCCCCTCATCACAGAATGAATGGAGGCTATCTCCGGTAGAATGACGCGATTCTGTCTTTCAATTAACACTCTCCGTTAACGACATTCCGGTGAATAAATCCGATGGAGAGCACATTTATTCCGTCTACACCCCCCTAGTCCACCGGAACGTCCACGGCGGCGTTTCATGGAGCTAAAACGGACAGAGCCTGCACTCGGTCCCCCATCTCGGCCGACTCATCGTCCGGTAGCTCCGGGTCCAGATTTGCTTCGTTCCATTGGCGATTCCTGAAGTCTGCAGAATTAGTTTATACATTCGGTTCTCTAGCTTTATGACATCATAAACTCATACAGCTAGATAACCAAAGAGAGAAACTAACCCACGTCTCTTAAAGGGACCGCCGCGTGCCAGATGATGCTTCTGTTGTGGTCACATGGAACCATTGCATTCGCCTGTGCAGACCCGAGCTCTCGGTATCAAACTCACTTACACTCATACACACACAGACACGCACAGACTCACCCACGACGTGCGTAAGCTGAAGGGCCGCTTGAGAAATACGTAGCCTTCACCAGAATTGCTTTTTTTATTTTTTACACAAACGCATACATCCGTATTGATCATACAAGAGCATGCACTGTAAGCATTGTGCACCCGAAATGAAACGCTAATATCCTCGTATTTTTCAAACTAAATATGTATGAGTGTATCAATAATAAATGCGTAAAGGTGCGGTATAGTGTCCAGATCTTTATGTCCGTTATTTGTATGCACCTGTCACTGTAAGTAGAGGGCCTACAGTACCTTCCCAAGTTCAAACTGTGCTCGAGCCATAGGTGAAAGGTCACTGGTAACCAACTCTCCAAACAGACCAGGTCTCTATCAGCAGTGAGAACGGCGCAAGTGTTCGTCTCACGTTTTGACGGCCACGTTGAATAAGACTAGTTCCTCACTGTCTCTCTGTCTTCTAGACGACCTCGCGAGTATATCGTGCTGTTTCAAATGCCAGTTCCAATCGATCCACTCAAACTATCAAGTCTAACAGTAGCTTCGGTATTGAGAAAATTAATAAAGCATGAAAAAAACATAAAAATATGAGCTGCTTGCACATGTATAAATGTCAACAACACACTTGATCATGAGCTCAAGTTGATCTTTGTGTGTAATGTAGACAATCCATATGATGTCCTAACAGATATAGGCCTACCATAGAACCTACAACATACATTAATTATAAATACAAAACCTCAAAGACTACACTGTCAGCCTGAAGCATAGCTCAAAGCGAAAATACTGTCGGCTAGAAAATTCAATATAAAGTAAGACACGTCTTGATCATGATATCTGTAGTCTACATGGTGAATAGAGGTTGTTCATGTGCCCATGGGTAACGGTTTTAAGCTTTAAGTGTTAAATACGCGTAATGCATATCAAACTCTACTTTTCCCAACAAATATACGCCTTTCAATTTCATCTTTACGGTCTGTTCGTGATTCATGTATTGTAGATATTGACTTCGGAAGTCAACGAGGTACATTGTCAGCACAACAATAACTTTGTCTTTGCTTATATCGGGATGATAATTTTTTTAAACATAGGTTACTTACAATAAACTGTAAATCCGTCTCCAATGTCCGGGACCCAGCCATGTGTTTTTCTGAAAGACCTATGTTTAGAAATCCCCAATGTTCTCTTTCGCTATACGGAAAAGAGCAAGTTCACCCGAGTCAGCTGCTAAACACGGTTGTCTGTTTTCACCGAGAGCCACGGATGCATAAAAGCGGCCGAAATTTATTCCATTACGTTACCGACACATTATCCAAACAGAGATTCTTTTCTCACGCCGTTTTTAGTAACATTATCGGTGTGTATAGGACACAATACGTTGCCAAAAACGACTGCATGCTTTCCGAATTGAATAGCAGAAGGAGAAAGACGAGAAGGGGTTGCGACTGTCAGAGGACCGGGTGTCTATAGCTGGGAGAGACCAGGAGAGGCCACCGGGGTCACGGCGCCAATAGAAATGTGATGTCATGAGCATTAGCCATGCTTATTGATATACATAGGCTAGCCAACATAAGGACAAGCACAGCACACGTCCGTGACCAAGCGCTCTGCAATAGCACTAGATTAAGAAAAATAACATAAAGCTAAGAATTTGGCCGCCTTACAATGTAGTGACATCGATGAAAGATTGCTTTAGCTTTCTCTACGTATGAAACAGAACACTGAAAAGTGGTCTTAAAATAACATAATGACTCCAAATATAAATAGACATACTCTGAAAATATTGAGCAGACTATACACAATACAGAGACTATATAGGTTTTTAAAATGTGAAATGACTTTGATCATAACCTCTGACCAAACTTCGAAATAAGCCTTTTTTTGGCTAAACTGGACAACGTGGCATTTTCCATATGAGGGCAACGTCATAACGGACTGCACATGAATCCGTAAATCCCATATTTTAAGTTGAGTTGATTTTTTTACACTGCCATTGGGAGACAAAAAGCAGTCCTGTCAAACGTGATAAAAAATAATGAAGTATGAGGTGGAACTATTTCAAAGAGAGTGTAAGAAAGGCATAGCATTTCCCTCATATTAATCTTGGTGTCATTAAAAGGGATTTTAATATTCTAATTGCCTATTGATAAAATAGCACGGTCTATGGAGTGAATGTCTAAACACGTTCTATTTCCGTCTCATTTCATCCTGTGCATTTTTGAGGTATCCCTCCCTTGGAGAGAAAATGGAATCTCCCACATCAAAACATGAGACACTGCTTAGTCTAGAATATGGAACAAACCATTTCATATCAACACAGGCTGTGCAATGTTACAGAGTTTAAAAAAAAGAAGATAATGTATAACGTTTTTTAACGATTATTTTAAATTTATGTCACTAAGAATGCTGTGTAGGTCATCCCATTTTCTAAATTAGTATGCATTCATCTGAACCTCTGAAGCAATTTGCTGCAGTGGGGTGAGATAAACAACTACAACTCAAAATCTCATCAAACATTCACTATTTGTGTTGATCTTAAGGCCTGTGTAAAGGTTACACAAGAACAGAGAACTTCGGATATAAGTGCCACGCGTACTAATTAAACACCAGCTCTTAACAAAAATAATAACTGTGTAGACCACACATTAAAGACGTTGTTTAGGCCTTGCAAGTAACAACATGACCATGATGCTGATTAAACTGAAGAGACTATCTTGGCCTATGCGTATTCTACCACTGTGATGATTCATTTTCTTAAAACCTTTCGGAAAAACAACAGGAATTCACAAATAACTCAATGTTTCAATCTGGCTGGAGAATTTACATTTAGCTATGGCGTGCTTTCGTAAATTGATCAAATCAAGACGGGTCGTTGCAATTGTGAGTCTAAGCATTATGTACTTCTTCAATTAACCATGGACAGTTCTGTGATAGTGTGTGTGTTCGAGTGTGTGTGTGTGTGTGTGTGTTTGTGAGTGTGTATCTGTGTGTGTGTGTGTGTGTGTGTCTGTTTGTGAGTGTGTGTTTGTGAGTGTGTATCTGTGTGTGTGTGTCTGTATCAAATTTGATACAATATAACACAAATAAATACGCTGCCTATGTTTGATTTATCACTAATTAAAAGCAGAATAAAATATATGAAATCCTGCAAGACAGGCACCATGTGATGAGCACTATGTACAACTCAGCACAGAAAAGAATTACAGGAACAATTAAGCCACACAACACTTATAATTCCACTATGGAAGTTGTAGTTAGAGAGTTGGTCCATTTTTGTTAAGAATCCAACATAGTTTGGCCAAATTTGAACCAAACCAATTGTAAGAGTATTTAAACAGATGTTTTAGATCTATGTCTGCACTTACATAGATAAAACTATAAAACCCCCTGTGCTATGGGCCTAAATACACGTGTATATGTGTAGGTGTATATGTGTACATAGACGATAGTGTATTTAATTTCTCTGCGATATTAGTATTACATTCAATATTAAAATGTGCGTGTGTGTGTGTGAATGCTAGTGATGGCAGATTTATTCACTGCAGTTCATCCACTGATATTGGAATGCAAACACTAGACACTCCCCTGTCCTGCGTCATGTCCTGTTTAGAAACATGATAACGGCTTTACTGTCCTCGTGGCAATCACCCGTCCGAGATCTAATGTAGTTTTACATCTAATAGTAATTTTCTTCTCTTCTCACGTATCATTAGTCCCACCAAAATGTATAATTTACTAAATGACTTTTGGTTACGTTAATTATATATTACGTTTAATTGAGATCTGCTATGTATGAAGAATCCATATTTAACACGTATCAGTGGTCTTTTAAAGTAAGTTTGATGTTTCAATCAATTGCTTTTGAACTCGTGGTTTTAATAGGATTGTTCAGCCTCGCACAAGATGCTTTAGTATTTTACCAGGAAAAAAAGAAAACAAGGTCTTGCCACTTACAGCTCATAAGCGCTTGTGCTATTTAGTCTGCAATTATAATTATAACTTGCTATTATAATGATAACTTTCTACTGTAATGGTAGCTTTCTATTTTTTAATGCGAGGATTTTCATCCCATTTATAATGCAAGTTAATAGGCCCTGGTTATCGTTTTTTCAAAACACGATAGGGATTTAGAAAAACTTTTTTTTTTAAACGGTAAGAAAACAACAATAACCTAAATAGATTCCTCCAACGGATTATTTCCGTGTATCGTTAATAGCAGTGTGAACATTACAATAACGAAATACGAGCCTTAGGCCCTGTCCTTGGTTCTGAAAGGCAACACCGTGAGATTTTCGTGCTCCAAGTTACATAAAGCATTACAAAGAAAATAAACTATATCACGCGACAACTCTTACATCCTTGAACAATGAAATAGATATGAGGTTGAAATTTTTGTGAGAAATTGTTTTGTCTTGGAGGGTATGAACTAGGCCTGGAGGGCTGACCTACAAGGTGAGTTAAGGTCGATTTGTCGAGTTTTATCTATTAATCTGGTTCAAAAGCTTACAAAGCGAACACTATTTTAGTTAGCAACCTCAACGCTATTTAGATGATCTTAAAATTGCATCGAAATTAAAATGCATTTAATCAGCAGAGTTGGCACCCCCGGCAACTAATCTCGCATCTCTAAGAAATACAATGAATCACAATATATATATATATCACACCTTCATCCATTCGATTTAGAACTCAGTATTCGAAGCAAAAGGTAGTGGAGGAAAATATAAGTACTGCCTTGCCTGGGAGTTGCTTTCGCATATCCCTACCTGTTGCCAGTGTATAGACGTTAGCCTATAGTACAACTGTGGCTCACTAAATAAAATGATGCATGGTGCAAAATCCAATAAGACGGTCTCAAAAAGCGTCTAAATGACCTGGCGAAGATCGTGAATCACAGTGGAATGCCAGTGGTCCAATAGAATAGCATTTTGACTTGTCTGACACGTATAGCGCCAGTAGACTGCAGTTGGCAATCACATTCACACGTTGATATTAACAGAAAAATAAGAGGACCCTATTTCTCACACACGTACACACACACACACACAACACCACACACACACACACACACACACACGCACGTACACACACACAACAACACACACGCACGCAGCACGCACACACACACACACACGCACAAACCCCTGCAGCCGTCTCTGCTCCTGCTTTTGAAATGAACTTTGACTTGAGTTAGGATACTCCGTTACAGCAGTTAGAACGTTAGAATTACGGCATATTTTACGGAATAAATTAGTATGAAGTCAGATGCTGATCTACGTATAGGCTTTTGCAAATATGTACAGTATTTCGCTTGCTTTGACATTCGTTAAAATAAAGTTTACCCAATAGAATGAACACCCCCAAAATCCTGCCTGTTACTGACTCTGCAATAGCAAAAGCCTAATTAATGAATTTCACAGTGTATAGTACCGGAGAGGGTAATTCCACAAACAAGTGACCGAGAAAATGAAGCTGCACAGAATAAAGTCAACATCAAGTTCAACAACGTACTGATGCTTATTATCATGACAATAGTGTCTGGGAGCACACAAGTATTCTTAACAAGAGGCTTTGGCGTCAAGACACTCCGCCTCCCAGACCTCGAGCCAGTTTCCCAGGCTCGCCTAACAATCGCACAACTGTTTGCTTTGCGGCCAGGTTTGAGGCCCCTACATTCGCCTCATCATTAGGCAACTTTGTGGGACCGCACAATGGACCGACTCCGTCAAGACATACGATACTGCCAAACTCTTCATTCTTGTTTAGTCGAATAAGACATTTTAAAGTATAGTAGTCTAGGCTTATATACTTATAAAAAATCAGTATATAAATCATTTTCACAAGTCACTCAGCCTATGCAGGCTATAGTCAGGATATTATTGTTTCTGCGGTGCGTAAAATATTTTCATCACTGTTGTTATTATCTTATTAAGAATTATATTATTTACCAAATTCAGAGACATTTTTGTATGGCAATGCCATAGGTCTATATGTGCCCCCTGAAATAACGCAATGCATACTTACATGTTCAGAATGTTTGGTAATCCAATCAAATAAAACACTGAAGTCCATCTTGAATTTAATTACTTCTGAATATCTTCTGAGAAGATGCTCTGAATTTAACCCCATCTGAAGTCGGACAAACCGGGAGCTATATTGAACGACAACACTCATCCCTCTGCATAGCCTATATGCCTTGAAACAGTCCCGCGACCCGAAGCGGTTTATGTCTAACCCTGGCATTACTTTAGCCTGAGTGAGCAGAGAGACGCAAACACATACGCGCTGGTTTCTGCGAGTATCCAGCCCTGCATCACTGTTCCTCTCTCGGAAGGAGATCTGGTCGTTGGTCCCCTTTACGGGCGATGCGGACGTCGACGTGAACAGAAACCCAAACAGTTTTTCTCCCCTATTCATTGTCCATTGTGAAGTGATGTCCATTGTTCCAACTCTGTCTGAATGGTCCGTCTCCCGTTTAGTTACGCCCAGAAATCTTTTTTTTCGGAATCATTCGGTAGACATAAGCGATTGACAGAGGGGTGGGTGGCTATGGAGGGTCGAAGAGAGGGGCAGCGGGCACCAAGTGCCCCGCACCGCAGACACGGTGCTCAGATCCATGGAGAGACGCTAATGCTGTTTGAAAGTCTATCACAATCAAGTCGCAATCAGCAAACTGCAAGCATACGACGTGCATCACTCCACAACCGTAAGGTTACAAGCTGCAGTATCACAGTTATTCGCATTTTAGACACATTTCTAATATACTTAACGGCGATACAAGCTGTTTTACATCATCTTATCCTCCCGAGACATGTGTTTTTCTCATATTCACAATGTTCTAAATGTTGTCATGGTGAAGTTATAGGCTATTAACAATTTCAACATACAGCAGGATGACCGGAGATGTACTGTCACGTTCCCTAACTAGTCCCAGTGCCTGAGTCTTGATTGAGGTTAGTTGAACCTATAGGCTACTTGCGACGGAGCGAATCGACACAGTACACAGAAACAACAGCAGACTACGAACCAGCAGAAGAAGAAGAGAGTAGCATACGGATGATGCGGGCGATGAAAAAGCAGCCGATTTAAGAACTGACGCAAGTAGGAGAGGAGACGAACCAAGACGAACACACGAGCTTGATGCAGCTACCGAATCGAGGTCTGCAAACAGAGGTTCTGGGTCACGTTGCCTTTAAGTGGTGCGCGAGGTGGCTATGTCTCCATCTTCTGACCAAGCTTATAACGCCGCGCATATAAGAGATTATCATCTGAAATCAGCAGTTCCCTCTTGATATTGTTCCCAGTACGCTTCGTTTACGAAAAGACACAGCAATGATGCAGGTGAATTCTGTCTTTGAGACGCCTAGTTGGTTTTCCGCTGTTCAAATTTTACTACGTGAGTGAATGCGTGCTGACGTCAGAACCTGAGTCTTCCCAGTGATGTTACACTTTTACATTCGATTTCGGTAGAAAGTGTCAGATGAACATTTAATCTGAAATAACTACATTGTAAAATGGTGGTACAATTCAAAGCATATGTAATTTATATGTAACATTATTCTTTTTCTGTATCATAATTAGTCCAAAATGTTTTAGCTGCTTATTGAAAATATAACTTTTCTTTGTTCTTATTCATTCATTCAACTTCGATATGTGTAGGCGTTTGTTAGAGAGAGTGACGCAGTCGGTACAGGCATGGCCATTAAGTATCGTCGATGGTGCCACGACCTGCAACAGGTACTCTACTAAACTATTGACACACAATAGTTCAACTCAATTCAAAGGCTTCAAACTTCCAAGGGCATTCATAGGCTACCATTTAATGTCTAATTCCATTTGCAATAGAGTTTGAAAATCAACTTCGTTAGAGTAGGCCTAATCCATTATTTTACGTCTTGCGTAAATTATTTAGCATTTTATTTTAATAATTGATGTTGAAACTATAATGGAATAAGCCTAAAAAAGTCACTTCAAACTGAATTCAGAGACGGCTTGATTTGCTAAACCAGAACAAAGTTACGTGAAGAAATAATAGACTTTGTTGGCTTTTGCTAGCCGGTAGCCTACTTTTCTGACATGAAATGGTACATATATTTGAGGGTTTGTCCGCGTCCATGAATGTTGGCTTTCTGAACACATCCACGCTTCATGGGCGTGATATTCACAATTTTACCGTCCAAGTTTTTGGCAAAGAATAATAAAGTTGTCAAAATAATGTTTCTATAATGATAACGATATTCTATATCCTTTTAAAATTTGACAGATGATAGGGCCTTTTATTTTGAGGCTACATAGCAACAAGGCAGCCAACGATAGGTCATAGGCTATATACCTGTGTTACGTAGGACGGATCTAAACGTTAATTCTGAAATGTAAATTAACGAATTTAACGTAAATGATACACCATTAAATCATTTACATAATTATAAAATACGTGTTATTGTTCATGGTGTTAAGAAACACATTGTACTGCAGCAATGATAGGTTTGTCTTAAGGGTATTGAAGTCAACCTAAATATGGCGCCAGACAGTAATTTAACTCTGACTCTTGACGGGAAGCGGGAAGCACGTGGTAATAAGTGATTTATTTTTCGTGATATAAAAGCAGCACTACTGTATTTTAGATGGCCAACATCAACTATTTTCAGTCATTTTATTCCTTACTTCGGTTGCTAAATAGCTGTTGATTTTGGCTCAATTCGTAGGCCTTTTTACAGTTTAGCTGTTTCTGCAGAGATTTGCTTGGTATAGGGTTAGAATACAATTTCTTTCTGCACATTTTCACGTAGCAAAACCCTCTTTTAATGGGAAATATAATGTGTAATCATATTAAGGAATCTGCATACTGATTTGTAAGTCTAAAAGTGAAGTCTAGCACTCACTTTAGGAATAACATCTTAGATGGGTGCTGAGGAACCATTTATTTAACAACCAAGTTACTATAGGGACCAAAACCGTTTTGGGCCACAATAAGAATCATCTTGAATTTATGATTAACAAACGTGTGACCCAAATGGTTTTAGTATCTGATGAAGGTACTGAAGTACCTGATGAAGGTGTTCCAATATAAACTGAAAAGTGTTTTAGATTTGTTGAAGAGTTTTTCATTGACAAGCACATTCAAATGATATTCTGACATCAAAATTACTGGGCATACAATATGTACAGTCAAATAATTGATATAAAATACACTTTCTGCAAAAGTACATAAAAATAATGTTAGGTCCTTGAAATGATCAAAAATATCAGTGCAGTAAAAAATGATGATGTTTAGAATATTCTTAAGAGTAAATGGTTGTACCTATTGCGATAGTTTTACACACATATTAAAATGTTTTGATGTGTTGTATAAATAAAATGAAAACGTATTTAAAAATAAGAAGTTGTCAATGGCTATACCCCAATGTCTTTTGAAGACGTTTAATTTAAACATATGTTTGACTGATGCGTGATCTATAGAATGAAAAGTACAGTACAATCAATCAATTATTTACTCTAATTGTTAGTTAGATAAAAATATAGTAAACTAATCAGTTAACTGTCTCACTAACGAACCCATTTAAAATGAGGGCCTTTCTCTTTGTAACACGCCTAAACGGCATGTTAACTTTTACAGTTTCATGATACAGGCCTCAATTAAAATGCAGACCTCAATAAATATACTCCAAAAAACATATTTATCTTGCATTGTACCGCATTATTAAGGTTTTGTTGTAAAATTTGACATTTTCTTCTTAAATGTAGTTTGATCTAATAAATGGCATGTATAATCTCTGCAAATTGTCCTTATAGTTCAATGCCTACAGGGCTGAAAATAAGATTGAACATTTTAAGAATAACAATTATAAATGAACAATTATCCACACCTATAAGCTGACACTGTTCACTTCACAAGGAACAGATGATCTGCATCTCTTCTGCTATTTACTACATCACTGTGTGTTCTGTACTAGGCTGCAACTGTCCGATTCAAGTGTCCCACCTTGGGGAATTGAAATAGCTACGCATCAAAGGGACCTCGCATTAAGACAACAAGGTTCAAAGGTCATTTGTTAAGTGAGAACACGATCTTAGTTAAGGACCATAACACTACCAATATATTCTTATTCTAATCGAATAGATCTTTTTCTAAATAATTAGAATGAAACACACCAGCAGTAACTGTGAGGACTTAGTCACACCTGAAAACAATAATTGTGGGACGAAGAAAGACTGTGTGGGGTTATAGTTTCCAACTAAACTTGTCCTTAATTTGGCCTAACAGCAGAGATTTAAGGTTATGGTCAGATTGGTCACATTGCAGTCGAACCTAACTAAATGTAGCAGAGGTGGTTTGAAACCTGTCTCCCAGCAGGATGCCCCTTGGTGGCATTTTGGACCCTAAATGTCACCAATCAGATCAGAACTATTTTGGGATTGAGTGAATGAGATTGTTGATATCAAAGTCTGTTTAATGTTCATTCATCTCCTTACCTTGTCACACAGTGAGGTGTCACCTTTCACAAATCATAGTCTACGGGGTCATTAAGATAGTACTTCCTCAGTATATTGCAGTAGGCTATATAGCATTTTCCTAACTGTAGCATCGTCACAACAGAATATCTAGCATACAGTTTGTGCTGCTTTAAGTTCCTCCCATGTGGATCCATGCTCACTCTCACACTCTCTCTCTCTGCTTAAACATTCAACACACAGCCAGAACCTCCGCCAGCAGGACCTGCCTTGTAGGCCGAGACAGAAATACTCTCAACACACCCCAAACAGGTATGAAAAGGAGCCTTATGAACTGGGGGTCTATTAAGACAATGCAAACCTATGTCCAAGCAGCACCAAGGTCTGGGAGCACTTACTGTACACCGTGGTACCTCCATGTTTTGCCAGACATGGCCCTGGGAGAAGTGACAATTGAGAAAACACCCTACAGTGTGGGCAACAGCGGCACCGGAGAGTCAGCACAAATTTCCATTGTGGTTCATGCAAAGGCTTTCAAAGCGATAGGATCCACCTACACAATCTCTGAGTCAGGACTTTCTGATGGGAAGTCTGACACTTAGAACTGACAGAGCACACATATCAAATGAAGTAGGGTTTACATGCGCGGGAATGCCATCAATTTATGTTGTGAAAGAATGACACTCATTCAAATCACCTCTCAAAACAGCTTCAAATCATCAATATGCTGTTTGCTCAATATCTTACATTGAAAACATACAAAATAACAACGTTATCTTGAAACAACTCATGGAAACTCTATTACATCCATGAAGCTGTCTCTCTTCCTTCACAAAAGGATGCATAGCTTTCCATTAGAGATGGCTATTTTGGTTAATTCTAGAATTGTGTAAGCAACATTTACAGTTATTTTACGTTTGTATCACTACACCGGCAATGACAACCAGCCAGTATTATGACAAACAGAGCAGGGATGCATATTTTCATCTCACATATGTCCACCGCACTTCCGCTCTTGTTCAATTACATTTAAATTTTTGACATAATTCACGAGAAGGATGCACATTTACTCTACTGCGAAATAGTAGGCCCATCATTCAAATAGAATAAATAAATGAAACTTACAAGTGGAGTCTTCTTTACTCCTGTAGTCAGATACGGCCGAGAAGTTGAATCTTTCCCTGCCACGTGAAAAAAGACTGCTTTCTAACTGCTCTCGTGCTTTAATTAGAAGAGGGCTGAATTTTATGCTAATGAGCACTGACATCAGTCTGAACAACCTCCGCAGAATAAAAGACGAGAGCAAGAGGGCAAATCGGCGACTTCTTTCCCAGGCAATTCCGACGGTCAAGTTCAAGCACGAGGCCTGTGCAGACAATTGTCATTCAAAACACGTATAAGCATAGGAACATGCTAAACATTCGTTGGGGGTGGTGTGTCTGAAACGTTTCTATACATTTTTTTATTACCTCTCCCTACATACAATACAACTATGAGGCAATTAAGGCGTAAAATAATAATCTCGGTGTAAGGAGTCTAAAATTGCATCGTAAAGTAGAACTATGAATGCAGTTTTTGTTATTTCACATTTTCATTGAAGGTTACATTTTGAAGACGTGGTTGGCAGTGTAAAAATCGACTTGCGCCAATATACATTTTGAAAAGCTTAAATGCAGCATCGAATATTTGAAATGTTGAGATTCTCAACAGTAATAATAATAGAAAACAAATACAACTGAATGAAAATGAATGATTTGCACAAGTGAGGAACGATGCCGTATTGTTTAGGTGTGTATGCTTCAATTGTACGCATCAATATTCAGAGATTGTTAAGTAGGATACTGAGGAAACTGAGATACAATATCGTAGTAATTTGACCCATTTTTATATACTATCATTAAACTGTTTATGCTTTGAAAGAAGTCTGACACTGACAGGGTGTCCTAGCATAATTCAAAATAGGTACTAAGAAGTCCACAATAATTTTATTGGTCAATACATTTCAATCGCAATTCATTTTATAGAACAAATGTTCAAGTGCCTTGAACACTTACTCACACTCACTCACTCACTCACTCACTCACTCACTCACTCACTCACTCTCTCTCTCTCTCTCTCTCTCTCTCTCTCTTTCACACACACACACACACACACACACACACACACACACACACACACACACATCCGTGGCCGGTTGGCCAGGAGATTATCTATGGGATGCTATGAACACCAAGAGTCACTCAGTGTAATAGATTTACCAGTGTACATGTGAGTAATTATGCATGCTACACTCATTCATGCAGGCCAAATCCTGCCCCTGTGTGTGCAACAGCCAGAACAAAAGCTTAGCACTTTGCACAACCATGCCAATCCAATTTAGACCGGTTTAGTAGAATTAGCTGTAAACACATGTGTAAACCACTTTTCATGGATGATTTGCATCACAATGACTGAATACAGTAAATGGTCATTTATGGACGTAAATACAAACATTATAGATTTTATCATATGGATTCTAGAAACTCGTCTAGTAAATGTATGAGACGAAATACTGCCACTGAATACATTTTCATTATTGTTTAGGGGTATTGTCAACGTTATTTGTAAGTATTATAACCGTTACCAAAAAAACTCCTCATTTGGCAGTAGAGTATAGAATACGTCCCAGTTCATCACCCTAATGAACGTTTTTTTTATTATAATTTTTTTATTTTCTGGAAGCCGTCCATACATCAAACTAGACCGTCACTAATCTGGAGACAAAAGTTTAACCGTCTGAATATGAATGATGGTGCTGCAAGTGTAAAAAGTTATTCAATAACAATTACAAGATCATTACACATGGGCTGGATAATGGTCTCCACACACACTTACTGGGAGAAAGATGAAAAACCAAGATGAGAAACCAAGACAGCATTACCGTGACGAACAACCTGATTTTAACCTCCATGTTACGCCAGAAGATCACTTGATATTTTGCTTTCTAAATGTCCTACAGGAAAGGCAGTATTTGTACTAGTTTGACAACAATTACAGGGAATCGCAAACCGCATAGAGTTTGACCGATGCCAGTGTGACAGCGCCAACATGGTCACATGGGGCCTTCTGGTGCGTGGGACTGGCTGGACTGGGTTAACTCTCCACAGAGCTAATGATGGAAGCACCGGTGCATCTGGCACATGGATATCCAGCACCTTCTAGGATCTTATCATGTTCTGCACTGTGCGATACACACAGTGGAAGGGTGTGTGTGTGTGTGTGTGTGTGTGTGTGTTGGGGTAGGAGGGCCGGAGGGCTGGGGGGGGGGGAGACAGGTGGATGTACAGTGTCTTCTCAGTGGCTAGTATACTGCATTGTAGCCCCTCTGTCTCCCCCTTTGTCTCCCAATCTTTCCCTGTGTCTCCCTGCTTCACACACACACACACATGCACCCCTCCATGAGATATGGCGGTGTGTCTAGAATGTCATAGTCATGAATCTCAGACGTCTTTTCCG
The DNA here is from genome assembly GCA_036571765.1 of Plecoglossus altivelis. Lineage (NCBI taxonomy): Eukaryota > Metazoa > Chordata > Actinopteri > Osmeriformes > Plecoglossidae > Plecoglossus > Plecoglossus altivelis. The sequence continues at coordinate 10,664,534 of BROE01000028.1, forward strand.
TCCCCTTGACAAAGCTACCCAGCTCTCTGTCGCTGGTTGCTACTGCTAGACATGCAGAGCAGATCAGGGTTACTGTGAGTGAAGGGGAAAGGGAGATAGATAGAGTGAGATAGACATAGAGAGAGAGAGAGAAAGAGAGAGAGATGGGAGTGTCCATTGACAGTCCACACTGCCTTCATTTGCATATATTCAAATAAAGCGTGAAAACTGTGCATGCAGCAAACAAAGGGCAGCCAATGGGAGGGCTGTTTGTCTGCGAACCCAGAAGTCCACAGCCTTCTCAGCAGCAGCCACCCTGGGAGGAAGTCTGGGATGGAGTGTGGGAACAGACAGGGCCTCCAGAACGCTGCCTCAGGAGGGCCACTTGTGCCCCACATGAATTAGCATTTTATTTGTGTCCACTTCCCAGTCATTTCTCAACACAGATGGCTAATATGACGGAGGGAATCCCATCTGTATCGACGGTGATAATGATGAACGTTTTTTGGTGGTGGTGGTGGGGGGGGGGGTCTGGCTTATATTTTTCTTAGGCACGTTTTTCTCACCGACTAATTTTAGTGCTCAAAATGAGATTTCAAAGACTACAGAGTCGTGCAAAAAATACGCAACGATGGTGCGCATGCATAATATACGGATGGGAAATCACATCGGAACACATTTCCAATGTCATCGACTTAAGTGGTCAAATAGACAGTCCACAGTAGCTACCATGGAATATTCTGGTGGCGTTCCAAATTCCAAGTGAACACATGGACTAAAACAAACATCACGTGTGTTCGCTATTTGTCAGAATTAACATAAAACATATTTAACATGTTTATACACATACAATACTGTGATTGTGGCTTTGTACTTTTTCATCTTCAATTCGTATTGGAATGACCTGCTGTCCTGCACACACATGTATTAAAAGGCTGAAACATGTGTCACAGACATAGAAAGGGGAGATGGCAATTAGCAGCAAGTGGAAGTTCAATCAAGATTTTGGATAACAAGAGGACCACTCCCTAAACAAGTGAACACACATGCTAAAACTAGATTTGACTGCTATGAATGGTTAGATCCCAGATCCTCCTGTGTCTTCTGTGCATGAGTGGAGGAATACCAACTACTGCTTTAAAGGGCTAAGATGATCTGTCATTTCAATGCATGTCCAGGGGTTATGTTGTGTGTGTGTGTGTGTGTTCGTGTGTGTGACATTCTGAGATTACGTTTGTGTTAGTGTGTGTGTGAGAGTTTGAAAGAGAAATAACGTTTGTGTGTGTGTGTGTGTGTTTCTGCATGTTAGTGCAAATTACTTATGTTCAGCACAAAAGAACCACTGAGGTCTTAGTTTCCTAAATATTCCCTCTGCACTGGCTTAGTGAGGGCTCAACTGCATGTAATCTGTCTAACACCGTTACTGAAATCTAAGAAAACAAGTCAATAAACCAGATTCCAAATAAACGACAATAAAAGAATGCTGCTGTTGTAGTCGGTAGTCTACGTGAGCATCAAAGTGTTTGGGAGGAAAAAATACCTCTCGTAAGTTAAAGAATTAAGCTCTATTATTTACGACACGTTGCGTAAGGCAGCCCACCAACCACTGAAATGGAAGGCATGCATATCTGAGACTTTAATCTTGATAATTAGCATAATTCTGCGCTGTGGGCATTCGGATGGTAGACCCGCTGTGTTCAAAGCATTCTAAAGGGAGATTATCATTAAAGAGATCCTAAACACTGTTGGCAATGGTGTTGAAGAAGCGTGGCATGAAACTAATACTTGTGCAGGGGGAGAAACTACACTTTGAACGTAGGACACGTGGGAGAGACATAAATAGAATAAGGGGTTCGCTTTAAATTAGTCTGAAAATGTTTAAAAAACAAAAAGTGACCCAACATTTTCGAGCGGTGTTAAGCATAGGCCAGAAGAGAGGTTTCTGGTTCCATCAGCCTCGCAGTTTCTAGCATGAAATCTAGGAACCAATGAAATTGCAGGTTTGACTTATAGCCAATGGAAACGTTGGCTGGTGTGCGTTTGTTCGACCCTTAATCCATGCTAGGCTACGGTTTCACATGCCAGTTGACAGCTGTCAAGAATCTCAAGGTACTCTACGGTACACGAGTGCCTTTTACTGGCTACCACATAGTATCAAAAATCAGTTAATTGAAGAAAAATGGTGAGTAAGTTCTCTGCGCTTGTTACAAATGAAATCCGTGACGGGTCTTGAATCAAATGCTTCCTTCTTAGCATGCTAGCATGCTAACGTTAGAGCTAGCTAGCTAGCGAGCCTCAGTAAGTTTTCCTTACGCGCTAGTTTACGTTGCGAAGTAGTGCACAAGTTGACAGCTCCACGTTGGAAATAAAATGTCTTTGTTGCATTCATTCATCGAGCTAGTTAGACAAAGTAACTTCGACTTGTCGCTCACATGCTTAACAACGAACTGATAGCTTTCAAGCTGGTAGATGACTACCTTATCTACCATGCAAGGTTAGCGAACACCTTCAAGCACTTGCCACTACTAGCCAAAGCTATCTTGGGATTCTTCTTAGTCCCTTGAAAAGTTGAATGACTGACACAAGTTGTCGCGCCCTTCCCGTCTATCAAGCGCACATCCAGACTCACAGCAGCTTGCCGGATCCTTCCGTTGTTCGGAAGTAAAGAAATCTAATCTTACCATCAAACCGTGTTTTTTTGTTGTTCCTTTTTAAAAGGCGCTTGATCAAAAGTTCAGTAGAGTCTCTTCCAGCCCCTTTTGTGCTCTCTAGCCATAATGTCACGGAAGGATGGCACCCCCGCCTCTACCCATTGCTCTTCCTTTGCAACGCTGGCTTTCGTGTGCACGGAAGGTATTCAGAAACCACCATTCCATATCATCACCAATTTCCCTTAATCCCCCTTCTTATATCTTTGTGGGGACCCCCCCTGGCTAGCCAGCATAGGACAGTCGTCGTCACGTGGTAGCTTCCCCCCCCGCCTCCTTCGTTATCAAGACGACACTTCAGCACTTGTGCCAGCACTTGTCATCCCACTTTTTGATGCAGGTTTCATCCATAACTTAAATTCAGTGTGCAATTCGTTCTTATTCAGTCTGTCCCCTTGGTTTTAAACACCCCTTTCCGAATGAGCAATCCTTGTGGCTGCATTGGAGCAGGGAAACAGGTTGCCCGAAGCCCAACACGGAGAAGCTACAGCGTGTGTGTGTGGCGGGGGATGTGGCTTCATGCGGGGGTGGGGTGGGGGGTGGGTGAGAGCAGTTCAGTCTTCATATCACACTTCCCATGTTCACCTTCAGCTGCCAGTGAAGCAGCCCACACACACACACACACACACACACACACCCAGCATTTCAATAAATCGTTTTATTTACGTTTGTCACCCACAATATTTGTGTTGGTGCGAAGACACTTCCTTGTCTGACATGACATGTCTTCCTGTCCAGGCCACATCATTCTCTGTTTTGACAACCGTGTTCAAATCCAAATCATGTGTAGTGATTCCCTTGCGTGATAACACGATGCCTGCTCTTACCAGGAGACAAAATGGAGAGAACAAACCTCTTACGGTGCCTAAGGATATTGACCTTCACCTGGAAAAAGCCCCGGTCAACGTCCTTGACGCGCTTGGTAAACAAACAAAGGCGAGGCAGTCAGAGCCGGCTCAGAGTTAGCTGAGCTTTTCCTACAATGACCGCTCCCCCCCCCCTCCTCCTTCCCCCAAACTGACACTTTCTCTGTCTGTGCTTCCAGTACTGCGATTTTTCCTGGAGTACCAGTGGTTGATAGACTTTGCGGTGTACGCTACGGGAGTCTACCTGTTCACGGAGGGCTACTACTCCGTGGTAGACGGCAGCAAGGAGGTCAACATCGGGGCCATCTGGTGTGTTCTGACCATCTTCTTCAGCCTGTATCCTTCACCTTCTCCACAGCTTCCTGCACCTTTTTAAACCCGCTGGGACGTTTTCACTCATTGGATTGAAATGATTGTTTTTCCCCGTATTTTCTACTGTGTTTTATCATGCTTTGCTCTCTGGTCCGTGACTTGCTGTCGTTACGGAGCGGCTTCATTTTCATTTTGGGGAACCCATTGAGCGAAAAAAGGGCGTAGTTGTTGCGAAATGCAATCAGCGCTTTCATTCGTTAGGATGGGCAGACGGTAACTTGACCTCACTTGGTTTCTGATTCCATCAGAACGACGAACGTCACTTCTCCTTAACCCACCACCCCCCCCCTCCCAGGAGGACCCTCCACACTCTGATGAGTCACTACTTCCGCTCCGATGAAGGGGGCGAGCGCTCCGTGTGTCTGGCCTTTGGCTTCCTGTCCCTGCTGGTGGCCATGCTGGTGCTGGTGGTCCGGGAGGACTACCTAGAGTTTGGGCTGGAGCCTGGCTTCACCAGCCTGTTCGACAACCTGGAAGTCTTCGCCAAACAGCAGGGCTATGCCGAGTGGTCGTAAGTAGCCTTTTTGCAGAAATTTGCTTTTGTTTACTTGACAAAATACCTGTCTGTTTGACCTCAGCCTTCAGTTGATTTAATGTCTTTTATGGGAAGCTGTGGCTGGCGTTCTCTCTCTCAGTTCTGGTGGTCTTCTAATACTGATTGGTTTTGACTCCCGCCCAGAATCCCAGTGACTAAGCTGACTCTGAAGTTTGGTTTGGCTGCCATCTGTGCTTTTATTGGTGCCCTTCTGGCCTTCCCTGGGCTGCGATTGGCTCAGACCCACCTGGATGCCATCCAGATGAACTCAGATCGCCCACTCATCCAGTAAGATCACTTATAATAATAATAATAATAATAAAAAAACTAATGATGGTATGTGGCAGTACCAATGTTACTGAGATGCCATTGCGATGCCCTAGCTTGTGGCTTTACTGTTGATTATTGACGTGGTGTTGTGGTGTTTCCTGCATCCTGTAGGATTCTGCTTCATGCTGGCTTCCTGGCTCCGGTCATCGTAGTGGTTCTGTGGATCAAACCCATCTGTCGCGACTTCCTGGCAAACGCTCCCATGGGGAAAACCTCCGTCACCCTGTGAGTGGCTCTGTCTCTCTTCCGCCCCCCCATCCCCACATGACCTGTTGCAAGCGACGTCTCACCAACCCTCTTCTCTCTCTCTCTCTGTGTGTGTGTGTGTGTGCGTGCGTGCGTGCGTGCGTGCGTCTCAGCATCTCCAGCGCTGCGTTCGACTCCGTGCGTCTGTGGACGGTGGTGGTTCTGTGTGTGTTGAGGCTGGCCCTCACCCGCTACCACCTGCAGGCCTACCTCAACATCGCCCAGAAGTGGGTGGAGCAGATGAAGAAAGAGGCGGGCCGCATTGCTGCCATCGATATCCAGAGAAAGGTTCCGGAAACAAGACATAAGCAACGTTAGCTTTGAGCTATTTTAGCTGACTTCTGTTGATGGGCGCGTCTCCGAGAAGAGTAGCTCAACAGAAGGTTCGGAGATCTTAAGGCAGGGGTTTCGAACTCCGGTCCTCGAGGGCCGCTGTCCTGAAGGTTTTCCATGTTTCCCTTGCTCCAGCACACCTGATTCTAATGATGGGTCGTTATTAGGCTTCCACAGAGCTTGATAACGACCCATCATTAGAATCAGGTGTGAGGACCAGAGTTCAACACCCCTGTCCTTAAGGTAACTTGACGTTCTCTGACTGAGGGAGCCTCTGTTGTTTTTTCTCCAGGTGACCCGTGTGTTCTGTTACCTGACCGTGGTCACACTGCAGTACCTGGTGCCCATCCTGCTGGTCCTCTTCTCCACACTGGCCCTCAAGGCTCTAGGTTGGACACACACACACACACGCACATATCCCTATAGACTGTAATTCAATCAACCTCTTTCTCGAATAAGACGGCTCACTCTCTCTCCTAAACCACAAGTTAATAATCTAGAAATACTGTCTGTCTGTGTAGCCTTGGAAGATCCCCAAGTGATGCTGAGTCATGCATGGGAAATTAACCTTAGCTTTCTACCCTGGTCATTACCCCAGTGTTTCTGTCATACGGATTATCTCCTCTCCTCAGGTGACTTCTCCTGGGGTCTGGGTGAGGAGGTTCCCGGGGTGACCCCCGCCATCGTGATCCCCGCCCCCACGCCCGTGCTGCCAGGCCTGGAGGAGGACGAGGAGGGCGTGGAGGACATGGAAGAGGAAGTCCAGGCCACCGTGGCCCACCTGACGGAGGCCTTCGGGGCACTGCGCGCGCTTCTCACCCCCATCTTCTTCAGGGGCATCTTCGCCTTCCTCACCTGGTGGGTGGCTGCCTGCCAGGTTATTAGCAGCCTGTTTGGCATCTATTTCCACCAGTACCTCATGCAGAACTGAGGGATGAGGTGGAGGAGGAGGAGGATGGACGAGGTGAGGGTGGGTGACGCAACTACTGACATCTTGTGGGGAAAAGAAACTACAAAAAAAACAACAATTTGTCAACCAGTACAGGGCCCTGGACAGATTTTAAACGGCGTACAGGGCGAAGGTGAAACCCGAACGAGACAGAAGATGTTGCGTGTGAATCTGCTGAAAGTGTCTCGCCGCTCTCTGAGCAGAGAGGTGACCTTAGTTACTTTACTCTTTGCTCAAAGTAGTTTGCACCTGTTTTCCCCTGTCAGATGACCCTGATGGTCAGTTTTGATCTTTACCAGGGGAGCCGGGGGGGAGGGGGGTGTACCTGTCGCTGGGCATCATAGGGGCAGTGTCACAAGCCCTGGGGACTCCGCCCTTGTTAGAGGGTGCCTCTGGGGAAACCTCAACACCAGTGTTAACCTTTTCAGTTCAAGTACACAACACTGACTGCTGCAGTTAAGACTTTTGCTCTATAGAAGGACACTTCAGTTTCTCATTCGGTACTTAATTCAGCATTTCGTTTAGAAGAAGTTCCCTTTATGCCTTGTTTTTTTGGTTGTTGGTGCATTCATGTTATGATCATCTGTGTGCTGCCTCCTCCGACCTGATTGTGAAGAGAGTAAGTGGAGCTGAGCTCCAGGCTAGGCTGAGGAGAGCTAGGTTGTTCCCGCATCGATTTAGCGGAGGCCTGACCTGCTCAGTCCTGCATCATTTATACTCATCTGACTTGGAAGCACTGATAAGCAGTTATGGGATTTAACGTGTTGAAAGCGTTCAGTTAAAGAATTTTTAAGTGCCTGGGAACTCAGGGATTTTGAGTCGATGCTAAAATATCAATTTTCTTGCAGCCTTTTAAAAAAAGTTATTTTAGACTGATGAGAAACTGCAGATAGTAGCTTAGCCTGTTTTGTGTTTTTTTTTTTTTTTTTGCCAGTGCAGGATTTTCAAACCATCTGTCGTTCTCAAAGAAGTCCTAGTTACTGTACGATTTTGTTAACGTGTAGTTAGAAAGCCAATTTTATTTGCTGCCAAACAATCATGGTAAAATTAGGTGTTCTAAACCAGTCATGCTTTGATTTGTGTCAACAGTGCGTTTTGTATTTATTTATTTATTTTCCGTTGCCACTAATGACTTCTTTATTTGAAATGTTTGAGGATTTTAACTGCATTGTAAGTTGGGAGGTTCCTTTGTGGAACATGTGATGTGTCGTTATTTCAATCATTTCATGTTGCGACGTTTGTGAGAAGATACAGGTTGAGAAAGAGTTTGAATGCATGGTGTGATCTTTTGAGTTTTTAGTCAAACCTTTTGATTCTTGTGTGTCTTAAATCAGAAATGGAATCATTTGAATAAAAAAAAAACATTAGTTTGACCTTAATGCATCAGTAAGTGAAGTGCATTTGATTCTTACATTTTCCGTGCTCGATTTCTTAAATCCCAGCCTCCACTTTCCTCACGTTGTCTTGTACGGTCGGAGATCGAGGATGATACGACTCGTCTCGCCTGCCATTGTCGGTATCTATTGCGCCAAAGAGGTCATGTATGACAGCGGTGTGTCTAGCCACTGACATTTTCCCGTCACCTCCGTCCCTAAAGCCCGGGTGGGCTGTCCCATGATCGGTCATAATTACCCTGAAGTTGCTGAACGACCAAACTCAGAGCGAAACCCAGGGAGAGATTTAGTTCACATGTTAGTTACATATTTAATAAGTAAGTATGAGTACATATTTAATATGCTGATATATCCATCTTTGACCATTTTAGAAACAATACCAACAGCAAAAATATTTTTGGGATTACCGATATTAATAATGTTTATGTATAGTCTAAACCCAGTAAGGAATCCAGCTGGTAGGACTTTGATATAAGGTGCTTTGAATCGTGCGTCAGTCTGTCTTTCCTCTGGTCTCAGTCACCGCTAGACTGAGGCCCGTGGGGCGCTCGTCTGAGCGCTGACATGATTAATTGGGGATATTATTTGACGTCCACATCCAGTCAAACCCCACAAAGACCCTCTGATTTAGGGTGGGGCAGCCCCGTGTCGTATGTCTCGGTGGAGGTTCTGCTCCTGCTCTTGAAGATGTGAAAGCCAGCCCCAACCGACACCTTCCCACGAACCTCAACGTCTGTAGCTATAGACTAACACTGCAATACATTAGCCGTGTCGTTGAAATAATGTCTCTGTTTATGACTTAGACTTAAACATTATGACGTGTGGGCACATTTTAGGGTTATTTCTTGGTTTTACTGTGGCTGAAATCAACCGAACGTTAATTGATGGTGAAGCTAAGAGAGCAGCCGTTCAGTCTTCTGCATAACGCATTATCTCTCTCCTCTCCCACACACCATTTTCTTTCCTTGTATAAAAGCACAAAAAGTGCTTCACACCCATCGTCCATGCCGTCTAGACTGTTTTATTCTCCCGCCATGGTCAGATCTGAGCTGTTCTGGATTTGAGGAGTCTGGGAGAGAGTCTGGCTTAATGAACTGGAAGGTGACGTCGTTGACATATCTATATAATCACGTTAATTATGTGCATCTGTTTGGAGGCTGCGCCTGCAGCAGCCATGGCTGTTGCTATAGGGACGGTATAGGCAGGCTGGCTGGCTGGCCGGTGGAAGAGCCAGACAAGGCCTGCAGCCCGAGTCTTCTCTCTGGGGAGGCGACCAGACATGACCCCTGTTACTCTTTTTTCATTTAGGCAGGAAAGAAGGGTGTTCTCACCAATGTGGGAGGGGGAAATTCCGGCCAATTTCAATTCGAGTTTAGAAAAAACGGCAGGGAGAGAAAGGGGGTAGAGGGGAGAGAGAGAGAGAGAGGGAAAGAGGGAGAGAGAGGGACAGACAGGGAGAGAGAAACGCCTCACGTGGTTCCAGAAAGACCTTCCAGCTCCTGCTGTAAAACGTGCTCTCCAGCTGTGACGGAGAGCCATTTGCAGCTGCATATGTGTTTTTGAAGATTTGACAGAAAAGGTTCTATGGCTTTTAAGTGTTCCATTCTTATCCCCCCACGCGCAGTGGGAAGGTGCCGGTAAGTGGTTGGAAAAGGAAGGCGACACGATAATGAGTGAGTGGATGTCTTCAAAGGAGGGAACATGAATGAGGCTAAATAAACAGACACATAAAAGATACCGTTAGATAGATGCATTGGCAGACAGCATTTCAGCTGTCCATAGATGAAAGGAAAAATGGAGGATTCTGTATTACATTTTTTCTTCATATAATGACGCTGAATTAGATGTTCAGTCGTCAGTAGGAACCAGAACGACAAATTCCTGCCCAAATCAAATCATCCTTTCAAAAGCAGTACTGTCATTAGAGACAGACTACATTGATTACACCAATGATGGACAAATTGCCTACTTCATAAATTATGTGTGCAACTACCAGTTACCATTCACTTTTTGTTCAAAGTGTATCTCTGTATATCAGCATGATACATATAAACGGACCCTTTTCCATGTTTCATAAAACCACATGGTAGCTATAGAAACATAATGGACTGGAAGCCCCTCACTGTCCGGATATTATGTCTGCTGTCGTCTAATTATGTATTCAGCTGGATTCCATCACAGTTCACCGCTGAATTTGACACTTGTCACAGAAAGTTAGTGAATGAATGACCCACAGCAATGGCTGAATTATTCCTGAACTCTTTGACGTCTCTTACAGAATTGATGGTATAAGACATACTGACCTCTTGTGGTTCAAAAAGTAACTGTCTTTTGGAACAGAGAAGAGGAACATAAATAAGGAAAAACAACTAATATTGCCAAATAAAGCTAATTTTAATACATATTTCTTAGCCAAATAATTAACACAAAAGAATGCAGGATTCATAATCATGGCTGAAATCTAGTGCACAAAACACTAACATAATATTACCGCTGCACAACTTTTTTTAAAGTTTCTTTTTAAAAAGCAACAACATATTTGTTTGTGTTATTCATGTAGCCTATTCAAATAACAACATAGCATTGTTATTCATGACGCTTCATTTTTTATTTCATGTAAAACAACTCATAGATCTATTCAAAAGCATGAATGAATAACAGCAGTTAAGCGCCACACTAAACACGTCCACACAGCTGCCTCACCTCTCACCATGCATGCTAAACCGATGGGGCTTCCGTTCAGGTATCGAAACCGGTGCACTGGAGTGTTCAATGCTTTGGCATGTTCATGACGTCGGTTATCCATTAAGAAAGACAATACCAGCGACGTAGTACTAACACAACTGTGACGGCGTTTAATTAGATAAAGTACAAATGACGTTCCGTCCTTAACCTTTGGTCTCTGATTGAAGTGATTGTGTTCCGCAGAGAAATGACGAAAACGTTTGGTACAGAAACCATTCAAAACGCATAAAATAAAACAAACATTGCGTTCTACTATCTCAGTTTCAAACAGAACCGTCGAAAGAATCGAAGGATCCCAAATCCCTGAGAAAGACTCGGTGTGAAGTAGGTTTCAGTCCCAAGGCCTTAACCCCCCTCAGGGAGGCCGCGCGCGGCCGAATGATGAACGATCCCTAATCGCTCTCTTGCAAGACGACTGCTTCATTGATTTTTTTGGGCTAAAGGCTAAAGCATTAAAGTTATATATGTACAGTAACTGATCTTCTGAGTGTGAAAGACTACTCTGGAGCTGAAGCCATATCTCATGGCTAAATGAATCAGGCTACTCTGCCCACGGAGCAAGATGCTTTGGATGAATCTAAAGATGACTCTCCTGTCCCCACGCAAACAAGACTCCCCAGGATATTCCCCTGGAAAAGCAGGGTCGATATTTACACAAGAAAAACGTGGTCATAGGAGAGCTCACAAAAGGGGAGACCAGCTCTTAATGTAGCGGAGAGGAAAGAGGGGTAGGAGTGACTGGGATTAGCAAGCTCTCCTCTTCCCTTCCCTGGCTATGTGGGGCAGCCTCCTGGCTGCCTGGGTTTGGGGATTGTGGTTGCCAGTGGCTGGCTGGTTGGCTGACTGGCTGGCTGGTAGGTTGGTTGGCTGGTTGGTTGGCAAAGGGTGAGGGTGTCTCAAGGCACATGGTGTGAGTGTGGCCACACTGGCTATCTCTGCCACCCATCGCTGATCTCTAATTGCCTCAGAGGGAGCCCCCCTTTCGCCTCCACGGTGTGTTGGGCAGGCAGGTAGCCCCCCTTGGAGAAGTCCTCCAGCTCATTGGCTGCGTAAGGCTCCAAGGGGGAGTGGTGGGTGGAATCGGGGTTGCTCATTGGAGAATGCTGCGTCATGTGGTGGTGGGGCGGGGAGGCCCGGGAGCAGATGTGCTCGGGCGAGGCCCGTTCGGATTTGATGGTGAGGTTGAGGGAGGGGTGAGGCGGAGGGGTGGGGGTGGAGGTCTGGGAGGGGAAAGAGCACCCTCTGCTGGACATCCTGTGATCAGCAAGTGAACAGAGATGGAGGATGTTAGATCTTTCAGATAGTGGGCAGAGAGAATGAAACGGAGACATGGAAAGAATACAGGAGAAAGATTGAAGAAAGAGAGAAATAGAAAGAGAGAAATATCACATTAGGGAGTAAGTGAGACAGAGAAATATTGCAATAGAGTAAGCGAGTGAGAGCAAGAGACAGAGAGCGTGAAGGAGAGAGAGACAGAGACCAAAGGAGAGAGCGATAGAGAGAGCACAGGAGAGAGAGGGACATAGAGAGAGAAAGAGACATAGAGAAAGAGATACATAGAGAGAGAGCGCAGGAGAGAGAAAGAGAGACAGACATAGAGAAAGAGAGAGAGTGCAAGAGAGAGAGAGAGAAAGAGACATATAGAGTGCAGGAGAGAGAGACATAGAGAAAGAGAGAGAGAAAGAGACGTATAGAGAGAGTGCAGGAGAGGTATGGTCCACTAGGGGACCAGAGGTGTGATCTTACGTTGGGCTGAGGTGAGCTCCATGCTGCTCTTGTACCTGCCAGGGGTTGGCTGAGCTCCGCTGTAGGAAACCTGCAGGACTGTACTCTGACAGTACAGAAAAACACACTCTTTATCACCTGTTCCATTGTAACGCAACACACCTGGTTTAACTGTACAACGGCAATGATTTCATCCTAAATACTAAAGTTGAACATTTTCACAGAGGAGTAGCAACAGTTTACATCTTTGTTGATTTAGTGCATAGTGATACAGGTTCTTTAGTGACACCTGCTGGTGGAAGACAGTATATCCTTCCTCCACGTTCACTCCAGTGGACGTACCTGGGGGTAGGTTGTATCCCAGGTTGTGTCCCAGCAGGCCTGTCTTGCCCACGGCCAGCATGGGGCTCCCTGGGTGCATGCTCTGGTAAAACAGGCCTCTCTGGTGAGGGAGAAGAGCATCACATCCACTCCAGTCACATCAGATCACTTTCAAGAATAATTATGGGTTGCTGTGTGGTTATGATGAGTCATAAATCCAAAAGAATAGAGGAGAGGACAGGAGAGGGGAGCGGAGTGGAGCACAACAGAGTAGAGTAGAGCAGAGCACAGCAGAGTAGGGTAGAGTAGAGCAGAGTAGAGCAGAGCACAGCAGAGTAGGGTAGAGTAGAGCAGAGTAGAGCAGAGTAGAGTTGAGTAGAGCAGGACCGAGTAGAGTAGAGCAGGACCGAGTAGAGTACAGCACATCAGAGCAGAGTTGAGTAGAGAACAGCAGAGCAGAGTTGAGTAGGGTACAGTAGAGTAGAGTTGAGTAGGGAGTTTTGGAGCTGAACTATAGGATTCGTACAGCTTTGCAGCACAGTAGTTTCTTACAGCAGTGCTGAGGTTGGTCCGTGAAGCCACCATACCAGCGTGGGTCTCTGCTCGCCGGTTCTCACTGCCCAGATTCAGTGGGGGCGAAGTCTTCATCTCCAAGGCCCGACTCAGGTTGCCATGGGAGAACATAGAGTAGCCGATACCTTGCCAGAGAAACAGGAAGTGACACATAGTGTCACCTAGCCAGTGAAGCGTCCATAATTCATTCACACTCTTGTTCTCTCTGTCCATATTTCTCTGTTTAGCAAGCTTTTTCCTGTAAGCTCATTTGAGTACCATAATAAACTAGACACCACTCAAGATGCAGGAACCTGCACACGCTGTACTATAAGTGCACAGTCAGGTAATTCATCAGAATGTGTACTAATAGCTGCCGGGTGTGAGGGATGGGGCGACGCTGACCAGCAGCTGTAAAATATTCTGCATTGAAACAGAGCTGATTCGGTCCTGTTTTCAGTGTGGGGGAGGTTTCATCTCACACACTCTTCTCACACCGACAAATGCAACCACACACACGCAACATGCACACACACACCGCCCTTATGCGCCAACAGGGCCAGCAGCACGGACAACAGATGACAGGACGCACACCCCGTTAACCAAGCCCCCAGACGCAAACCAGCACCGCAGGCAGCACACGTCGAGGACCGTAACAGGTAGTGGGCGACCAAGAGACGGCCTCACTCTCTTCCTGTGTGTTCCCACAGCTGTCTGTGTAGCACTGAGGCAGCTCTACAGTCCTGCACACGTCCATCACATCACACAAACTCAGTCAGCCCCTTCAGTGGAGGCGACAACGCTGCTGTAACTAGGATACCGTGGCCTATCTGGGAACATGGACCAGGAGGTTATTAGGTGTGGGACAATAGACTAACCAATCCCAAAATGATTGTTCAGTATAGAGGCAATCTTTCTAGACAGGAAACCCTTACAATCAGATAGCCAGATAAACCGCAATTTATCCAAAACGAACTTACAGACACGAGAGAAAAGGCATTAGAGAATGAAGGTACAGACATATTTCGTGCCGGATACGAATAGCATCCGCAGGGCTTACACACCTGAGTGCGGTGACATGAAGGCAGCGTGAGCGTGTGGGCTGGTGGATCCGGCTGACCCCGGTCTGGGGCCTAACGGCTTGAAGGCCTGGGGTCTGTGGGCGGCAAGCCCGGGGGTGGAGGGGTTGGAGAAGCCGTTCTCGCAGCCTGCGGACACCAGGTACTGGGCCTCGGGGGAAAGGAGGGAGGGAGCCTGCGGAGGAAGACGGAGTGCTCGTCTGCTGAAGCTGACTCAGCGCTCACGGCTGGGTCAGGTACAGTGTGAAGTATGACTCAGTTGCAGACGGGTGGTAGATAATAGCGCTGACCAAAGATACGCGTTTTTCGAGACTCGCTTGAATCCTGGCTGAACAAGGAACACTGTACAGCTCAAGGAGATTAAAGACTTTGGAGAAATGAAGACAGCTTTCTCCATCAAAGCTACTGTTCCTCTATGATGGTAAATTCCCCCTTTGTCTTAGGGCGTATTATCTAACACACAAACACACAGACAAACACATCCCCCCAAATTGAGTCACGCCAATATTTCCCTTTTCACCAATGAATGAACGGCTAGTTTGCGCCCCCCTTGCAGCTCTGACCTCGGTGTGCGATCTGACGTACAAGAGAGGAGGGGTCACTAACGTAGTAGCGTTGCCTAGCAACGGACAGATCCATGCCCTCGCCGAGAGGAAGTTTGTCGGTCACTTCCTGGATGCTCTCCTCCGTCTCCAGCTCGGCCGCGTCCAGACCCAAGCCCTTCCTGCGCAGGGTCTGCCAGGGACAGACAGCACACGGGTCACACACACACACACACACAGACACAGACACACACACACAGACACACACAGACACACACACACAGACACGCATGGCAGAAACACAACTGGATGGAGAGAGACAGGATGGGAGAGAGAGAGCCATGCTGTAGGACACACCTCTTTGTCTCACTGTCTCCCTCTGTCGCGTTGTCTCTCTCCTTCTCTCTCTCTCTCTCTCTCTCTCCCTCTGTCGCATTGTCTCTCTGTCTCAGTGCCTCTTCCTCACTCTCCCTCCCTCTCTCCCTCTGTCGCATTGTCTCCTTTCTCTGTCTCAGTGTCTCTCTCTGCCTCTCTCCCTCTCTCTCTTTCTCTCTCTCTGCCTCTCTCTCTCCCACTTTCTCTGTCTCAGTGTCTCTCTCTGCCTCTCTCTCTCCCCCCCCCTCTCTCCCCCTCTCTCTCTGTCTCAGTGTCTCTCTCTCAGAGCTCTGCCCACCTCCAGGATGTCCGTGTTGGTTCTGCTCTCGTGAGGTTCGCTGTACTCGGTGTACTTCAGCAGCACCTTGTCCATGTCGGTGCTGGCGTACTGGAACAGGCGGTTGGTGCTGTTGAAGATGATGAGGGCGATCTCGCAGTCGCACAACACGCTCAGCTCGTAAGCCTTCTTCATCAGACCAAACTTACGCTTGGTGAACGTCACCTGAGAGGAGGAATTAGACGACGTTAGAGCTTCTACCGGAGTCTATAAAGACGTTAGCATTGCACTGGTATCATGGGTAAGGTTAGGCACTTATACCTGTCGATTTCTCTGGTCCAGAATACGAGAGATCTGGATTTTCTTCCGTCCCATTGTGGTCTTGTTCTGTGGCTCTGAACAGCTGGCTGAACGAGCACAAAACAAAAGATTCAAAGATCCCCATGGCGACCATGTCCTGTTTTAAATCATCTTAAGAATGCATGCAATGTAAAATGCCCAAAGTGGCTCAAGAATTATGCAAACTGGTGTATTTCACATTCAAAGAATTCTCTTGTTTTTTGCCCTCGTTGCGTCGAAGCAAGTGGCTTCATCGCAACACGAAGACGACAGACTGTTGGTGAAAATTGCACAGTGCGTACATGGCTCTTAACCTTTGTATAGCTGATGGGAAAGTCAGTCTTCCGTTTTCTTTAAGTGACCTCAGTCCCACCCCTCCCCCCTCATGAGTCCTGTTTATTTATATCATCAGTAGGCGATGGGGGCTAAAGTTAGACAGCTCACTGTCTACACTGACACCCCCTCAGTCTGGGTTACCCCAAGATGAGCTCTAATAAATTATCGAAGCTTGAGGGAGAAGAGGCAGAGACAAGAGAGTGAG
This sequence comes from Plecoglossus altivelis, assembly GCA_036571765.1. Taxonomy (NCBI): domain Eukaryota; kingdom Metazoa; phylum Chordata; class Actinopteri; order Osmeriformes; family Plecoglossidae; genus Plecoglossus; species Plecoglossus altivelis. The sequence goes on from BROE01000028.1 coordinate 10,680,742, forward strand.
AGAGACGACAGAGAGACGAGATAGATAGATAGAGAGAGAGAGAGAGAGAGAGAGAGAGAGAAGAATGGACAGTTAAAAATGCTCATGAACCCATCTCCCTTTCATGGTGAAAGCCAGCGGAAGAAAAATAGTGCGTTTCGGAGGAGGGAAAGTTCCTTTTAAACCACCCCCTCCTCTCCCAGGTTCTAGTGGTCTGAAAAAAGAGGTGTGAGGACAGACTTAGGTTTGAAGATGTTCTGCTTTCCTGGTACTGGAGAGGAAAGAGGGAGCAGGGTTAGGATCATCA
>BROE01000028.1:10681037-10787866 GCA_036571765.1 Plecoglossus altivelis
GAGAGAGAGAGAGAGAGAGAGAGAGAGAGAGAGAGAGAGAATGGACAGGGTTAAAAATAGCCCATCTCCCTTTCATGGTGAAAGCCAGCGGAAGAAAAATAGTGCGTTTCGGAGGAGGGAAAGTTCCTTTTAAACCACCCCCTCCTCTCCCAGGTTCTAGTGGTCTGAAAAAAGAGGTGTGAGGACAGACTTAGGTTTGAAGATGTTCTGCTTTCCTGGTACTGGAGAGGAAAGAGGGAGCAGGGTTAGGATCATCACACAGCAGGATGGAACTGACCTGGGACTCAGAACACATCAAGAGGGATTCTGAATAAGATTGCGATCTGGAGAATTAAAAAAATTCAGAACTCCATTGGATGATTGCATCAGTTGGAGGCAACTCAAAATATTGATCTCTCTCTCTGTCTCTCTCTCTCTCTCTCTCTCTGTCTCTCTCTCTCTGTCTCTCTCTCTGTCTCTCTCTCTCTCTCTCTCTTCGTGACCTCGCACATTGCGGTGAGAAGAAACTCTGAGGAGAAACGCAGCAGCCATGTCGCTGCAGCCACAACACTGCAGCGGTTGTTCTGCAGCATCGCCCGCCTCGCCGGCCCTTCTCCCCGCTCGCTCAGAGACACGACCACCCTGACCCAGTGCGTTCTCCTGCGTCTGTGTGCCGGTGCAAAGCCCAGCGGAGCTTCCCTGGTTTTCCCCCTCATACTGGACATGTGACCTCATCTAAATCTGGACCCCACTCTTCTGAATTGTGAGCGGATACAAGGAGGTGTTCCCACGACCCTCTCGCTGCCCGCTGCCCCCCCCCACCCAATCCCACGCTTGCACCACAGCAATTCTGGCATTTCTGAGGAATCCACCTCTCGACCCCCATCATTACCTTATAAAGCGCTGTGTTCAATGCAGTGATGGCGCCGAGCAGGACAGGATATCGTACGAGCACGGCTTCCGCTGTCGGAAGGTCTTTCTGTCGTTGTCAACAGCATCTAGTTTTTGTTCCCCCCGCACCGCATTCAATGTGTTAGGTTTGCTTAAACGAATCGCTATCGATCTGGGGTTCAAACTGGGATCATTTTGTTCGTGATTTTGGGCCCAATCATCTGTCAGGGAAAGAAAATGCCCATGTCAATAAACGAACCTTAAGGTTTAATAGGTCAACAGAAACATTTGACTCATTGAGCCATGGAGCGAAGACTCCTAAGACAGAATATCTTCAGTCAGCATGTGCCAGGGATACAGGCAAGTGGGGAGGTATGGTGTTCAGGGTAGGGGTCCAAGATATTTGTCAGAATGTTTCCTGTTTCTCAGATAACAAACATCTTCCCACAAACAAAACTAGTGTCTCCCAGAGAAGCCTTTTTCACCTCCACTCTAAGAGCAAAGACAACGAGACATCGCCATGGTTATGGAGCTCTCCACGGAGCTGGTATACTAAGAACACGCGCTCGTGTTAGATCATTATGGGATGTAGCGAGGTGCCACGAGACATTAGCCAGTTTTTTGGTGCTGACAAAAAACATGGTTGTAGTTGTGTTTTAGAGGCGGCCTTTGGGAGTCCAGCGAAAGATGGATTGTCAAGTTCAACTTGGCTTGTGAGATGAGAAAATGCGTCTAAAGTCGTCGAAAGAGGAGCAAGCCAGGCCGTCCATAAATAAACCAAGAATCCTTGATGAAAATAAACGCAGCTTGATGGACACGCTAGATTAAGGAGAGAGCGAGGGGAGAGGATCTTGTAATAGTGCAATCATTGCACTCGCACGGCCACCCCAGGCGTCTCTCCGCTCCCGGGGAGAGATCTGCTTCATCTGATGCCTTCCCAGAGGTCAGACGATGGAAAAGACCAAACGAACACAAACAGGGCATCCTACTGTAAGTCAGGCCCGCTCCCTCTATAGACAACCTGCTCCCTTGGGTTTAGGGACCAGTCTAATTGCTGGATGTCTCACAGGGACAACACTGGTTGAAATGCAACAACAAACACCTTGGTCCTTCACGAAACATGTTGATGCTATAACAACATGGCAACAACAACATCTCAATGTGAACGGCGCTGATACCTGACACAGACGTCATACCTCCAGCAGCTGCGATTTTGATAAGTAATTAGTGTCAAATGTTTGATTTGTGTCATTGGGCGCTTTGTCCGCCCCTTACGATAAAAACGTCTGTTAAACAAACACAAATGAAAATGAAGGCTACTGTTTTGCCAACCCACACATTGATTTTGATTTGAGAATTGTCTGCCCTGAGCAGAACGCAAGGTACACAGTTTGAGCTCGAGTCAAGTAGCGCTCGTACGAAACCGTGCAGCTGAGTCGGTAACACGTGAGAACATCACAGGGGGCTGTTTTCGTTATTAGCTGTCGCTGCTCGAGTCAGCTATTACGTCTCAATGGCAAGACGAGGGAATGGGCCTAAACCGCTACCGGAAATAGAAAGTTGGATTCCAATTTGCCTATCCTTGACTCGTAAGAAAACTCAAAAGTCAAGACGAATACTCTGAAGAGGGGTTTGAATGACTTGGAGATCCATCATCTGCTACTTTGGATGGTAGAAGTGTAAGTATCGTTGTCCAGCAACATAACTAAGTTCACATTTCATTTGATCACAGAATTCTTGCATCTTATCTGCGGTAGGTTGTTAAGAGACAGACGTTTAAAGCAAAACTATAACGAAACTGTGAAACCTTAATATGTCTTTATGTATAAGGCTCTTGTGTATTTTATGTCCAGAAAGTTTATCGGTATGAAAGCGTGTCAGCCTATTTACACCCAAGTCCCTCCAGTGGCTAGTTATTTGCAAAGCAAAGGTGTAGAAATATTTCGCTTATTTTAACAGGAGATAATTGAATTGCCTGGATATTTCTGATGGAGCAAGAATAGAAAGGGTGGAGGCAGGATTCGGGACATCTGATCGTGTAAAAAAAGGTCACAGGATTTTTGAAGACCAGAGACAGTCAAGGCCTTGGTAAGATGGCTCGTCCCCATGTCAGTCTCTCTTATGAAGATTTCACTTCACTAGCTGGTTGTGTTGTGGGGAATCACAATTTGAATATTAACTAGTTTAAAATAGCCACTGAGCTCTACTAACAGCCTAATCCAATTGCGTTGTACAGTATACAAAAACTGTAAAGATTTTCAATGCAAATTAAGCGAAGTACAAATAGCTCCTAAACAGGAGGATCATTAATTGGATCTATAGATCAGTATTTCAGCCTCGTTGAAGCTAAATCTCTCTTTCAGAGATTGAAAACAACTGGAACGTGTGAACAGAACGTGAAAACTTAATACTATAGCGTGTGATTTGATACGTTAAAAAGGCCTGTACTGTACTATTACGACAAACTTCCCATTCTGTAAAAGATGCACGAGGACAAGCATCAGCACTAAAAATAAATCCTCTGTGACTGTCCTTGCTAAGAATAAGTGGCCCAAAGACTTCAAAATAATTACTAATTTACTGACGTCATGCAAAATACTCGAGTTAATATTAGACTGGTCTCTCCCTAAGTTACTAAGCATCCCATCTAAATTGGGGAGGCTGTTTGGCTCAGTAAAGACAAAATAATACAGTTACAACACCTCAGTCGCACCTTAACCTCCTCCGATTTCAAATGTTATAAAAACGGCGAAGGATGTTTATTAAGAGAGCACAGGATTCCATCGAAAGAAGAAGAAGAAGAGAGAGAATCTCACGCTCACCTGTTGTCTACTGCGTGTCCGGGTTTTTTTCCTTTCCTTCCTTAAGTTCAGCGTTTGAGACGATTATTACAAATATGGCAACTGATACAGTCAATATGATTTCTTATGTTTTAAATCAAGGTACCGTCGCTGTCTCTACAGTCAATCGTGCCTGCCTTTGGTTTAGAGAGACGTCTGGCTGATGCTCTAAACTGATTCAGGACCGCTGCCTCCAACCGCGCTCAACATCACCAGCAGCAGCTGGTTTCAGCCCACCTCTAAATTTGCATAAACCGCCCTCTCACCGGTGCTATTGGTTTACAACGACGACATAGTCGTCGGCCTCCGTGCCAGCTATCATTTCAGTAGACAGCGCTCCAGAAGTAGCGTTCAATGAAGGCTGGCACAACAGTGTCTTTAAATAACGATATGCCAAACTGATATGTTTGCTTCTTAGTTTATGCTATTGTTAGATCACCATTTACTGTAGGCCAGATGACATGGCAATTGCAGTATGCTGAAACATTTGCCAACAACATCGTTGTAAAAACTTTGGTTACTATTAGGTCATATTTGTGATTTAAAAATACATTAGAACGACCGTTATAAACTCAGATTCGCTTATGTAATTCTGGCTACGATTCACGGAAGTTTGGTTTTAGTAATTGCTGGAGGTTCACGGCGTGATGCAGGTCTAATTAAGATGAAATCTGTCAGACAGCTGTCCGGCTGATAGAAACAGATGATGAAGAAACTAAACCAAATCTTTACCCCATGCAGTAACCGAGTCTTCAACAGAGTTATTATGTATCGTGCTTAGTAAGTTCCTACAGCCATTTTAGGACAAACTTTACATAAGGTCCGCAGAAAAATGACGGTCACATTTAGTTGTCAGTGTCTTGTCAGCCATTGTGATCTTGGTCTCCTTGGAGACGCATGCCTTTAATACCAAATTATAACAATTGTTTACTTCACTATCATACACTGTATTGCAACTTCTCTTCATTCTTGTTCTTGTTTTTTTGCTAACGCACGCACACGCACGCACGCGCACGCACACGCACAGACACACACAGACACACACACACACACACAACGTAATTGGCGCAGGTCTCAAAGCCAGGCCTTGCCCTGTAACATACATATTGGTCTATTTCTGACCATAGATGTCTGTATGCTTTGTTTCCAAGAAAACACACGCGTCTCTTAACCGCAACGTCCAACCAATTTGGTTAACTGGTTTTTCAACAACTTGGTGCGAATAGTTTTATTTATGACCACGAGATTGATTATTAGCTTTAATAGTCTGGGATCCTGTCTCCCACATGTTTGCTTCCTAACCGTACACCTAGTAATCAGTAATATCGGCTATGCAGGTGAATCCTTCCAAGTGAAAACATGTTTGATACATCAAATATAGACATTTTAAATAAGGGAAGAATACATATGTCTTCTCTTCCACTTCCGGTTCATATTTAAGGTCGGATGAGATCTTCCAAATATCTTGCATGTCCTTGAGATGTTAGACTAACATTTTGAACTTACATTGTGTCTAAACTTATGAACTTTTTTATGCATATTCCCTACACAGGTTTTAAGCTTTCTTAACTTTAAAACTAAAAACTCAAACAACATGCAAATATAGTTCAGAATAAATGTGCCCATCAACAAGATGGTTCAAAGGATATTCCACATACTGTGGGTCTATTAGATATTTTTAGAGGTAATAACTCAATCACTTGTATGAGCTACATTATTCTCGCCTATTTTTGGGGTGCGGCACATTGCTTTCATCACGCCTAAAAATAATGTAAGGACAAGTGTTATTAACATAGAACAATCAGCCATGAGAGATGTCTGGAACATGCACACACACACACACTTACACACACACACACACACTTACACGCACGCACACGTATGCACACATGCATACACACATATGCACACACACACACATTCTCACAGACACATGTGCACTCACACACACATACACACACACATTCACACGGACACATGTGCACACACACATACACACACATTCACACACGCACATATGCACTTGTACAGACATACACACTGTAGTCAATGCTATATCTGCATGCAAAATGCTACGCTGATGCAAGACTTAGCAACATCCCAGAGGATTGTTAAGTCCCTTCCTATTGGTTGCCCTCAAGAATGGGAGTAGCTTGTTTAGTCAAGAAGAGAATGATTGGTTTAGCTACAGCCTTACCTGTAGATGAACCTGGAAAAATCATCAGTCAAGCCAATGTCTATGCCTGCTATATAGTTGTGCCTAGCTGATTGTCAATGGCCACACAGGGGTTTGTGATAGGTAAAATAGACAGACTGGCCAAAATGTGAACCCCAAACATGACATTTGCATGGTGTGAAACTGACTGCTGTATGGGCCCCGAGTCAGACGAAGGAGACCTTGGAAAGTGCCTGTATTTCAACTTCTTTTTTGTTTTCCTGAAACTGCTCACTTCTGCTTTCGACAAGATCAGCGGCTGCCATTTTAGAGCATGCGGTGAAGCTGTTGAATTCAGAAATAACCTCCCTGGTCAGTGTGCGCGCAAGAGCAATTCTTTTGCGTGTACTTTTATAGCCACATGCTTATCTCCATCACGACAGAACTGAGAAAGACCTTTCACCTAACCCTTCCCACCTTCACTTGCGTAGCCATCCCACACCTTTAACCCAAAGGCCTTGCAGACACATCCTATTCACTAACGCAGCAGGTAAAGCGAAGATAAGGTGATGGAAATAGTACTCCATCTAAACTCAACTGCATTTAGTGGTCATTTGGGATAATATGTTGAATGTACGTACATACGCACGTACATACATACATACATACGTACATGCATACATACGTACATACGTACATACGTACATACGTATATACATGTATGTCATGAACGTATGTGTGTGTGTGTGTATGTGTGTGTATGTGTGTTGAATATGTGCATTATTAGAATCACAGCTGTTGTAAAAGATGCTAACTGTTTTTTGTGTCAAGTAACCACGGCATATCTATAGGTTGCAATGGACTATTTACACATTTGTAATCATGTCTAGAAATATCTTCCCTCTTCTTAAGTGCCAAAACAGCAATCACGTCAGGTTATTACATCGACTTTGGTTGTGTCGAGCAACCTACGGGGTACAGTGGCTTTGAGTAGCTTATATAGGTCAAAACTCTGTTAAACGTCTAAATCGTAAATCAACAATTAGACTGATTCAAAACTCCCCCGCTTATTGGTTTCCAGGGGAACGACAGAAAGGTTAATTAGATGCTAAGGGGGAGATCTGGGCCAAATAAGAAATGCGGTTGGGGTAAATTTAAACCCTATCAAATTCAAAGAGACATTCAACCTAAATCTGGACTTCGGCTGTAGAACGCTACATTATAGGCTGAAAGCAATCCAACAGATAAACGAGTATCCTAGGTCTCTGATTTTATATGTAGGCCCAATCAGCAAACAGAGTGGGCGTCTTAGAACGATGACGTTGATGTAGCGCGCTAGTTTGAGTTGTAGTTCTGTTATGGCGGTAGAAAAAGATGCAAGCAAAGCCATTTTGTCCATTCTGCCAACACTGCCAAATATCCAGAACTTTAGGCCGGAGCAAGAACAGTTTTTGCAGAGTTAATTAGCGTGTAGAGTTTTGTTGGTGGCTGTGACTTGTGGCCTTCCTCCCCATAGTCTTGAAGGAGCTGGTTAAGGCAAACGCAAGCAATGCTAAGGCTATAGTTATCGTCTCCTTGCTTTTTGCACTATGTGAACAGTCGTACATTATTGCTAACCCACCTGTGTTTAGATTGGACCATGTAAAGGAAATTCTAATCATCATTAGTGATGTTTTTGGGGATATACAACCCCAAATCAGAAAAAGTTTGGACAGTATGGAAAACACAAATAAAAAAGAAAGTAGTGATTTCTAAATTTACTGTACCTAGTATTTCATTGCTGACAATACAACAGCACATTATTTAATGTGTTTCTCATGATTTGTATTGTCTAGTTGAACATTTTAAAATCACATTTTAAAATCACATTTTATTATCACAAACAAGAAAGTACCCAAGATGATAAAGCCATCAAGTAAGAACCTAAATCAACAGGAACAGTCAGTACTTAACCACCTGTTAGTCATGTCTGTTACCTGTATCTGTATACCTGTATATATCTGTATACCTGTTATGGCAAGTGAGAAGCACCGTCCAAAAAACTGGAGATCCACGTACTGTGCAAAGACACCATTGAGGTAACTTTTAATAGATTGTGTACTTTAAGATGCAGGCCTTTGGCACATACGTGGAGCAGTTCTTGAATTACCATGCACCTACAGTTCACACCCAGACGTCCGTGCAGAGATTGGCAGCGTCATGTCTGGTGATTGCTTACACACTTCTTTGTCCATCTTCTATGTTACTTACTGTGCTATTAGTGAAACATTGTCAGCACTGTTATTCCTGTGAGAAAAATTGTCTGTAGAGGTCATTACAAGAATACTTATTTTCTCACTTTAATCTATTTACTTAACCATGTGAATATGTTGTCTTCATTAATCCCATGATTTAAGATGTAAATAGCTATGAATAGCTAAATATAACTTAATACTGTGATCTTACAGTATTAATTTAGTATTAAGTATAAAAATTATAGGTGTGAATTTCAGAGTGGAGGCTTTCTCTGCCTTGGATTTCTTCATGAGCACCACGAATACATTTCATTCAGAAATACTAATCTTCTATATAGAAAATGCGAAACTTGAGCGAGTAACTTTGATATTTCATTGCCATCTGTAGATCCCACTTATGAAGGAATGTGTGGTGACATCTTTCTCTATTGGGAGTTTGAAACTGTATTCAAGTCCAATATAAGTTTAGTTGAAGCATGCTGATGATTCTGTCAGGCCTGTGTTTGTGTATGCATTCATGTACCAGGCTTGTGCAAATTGTACATGTTTATGTGCAGATTTTATGTAGTTGTTACTAAAAAAAAATACTGTACACGTCAGTATTTGATGAAATGGCTTTGAGATCCATTTTCCATTGCCACAGGGTACCCATGTCTATTTGGAAGGACCCATATTTTTTCTCTTCTGCGGCCGCTATTCATTACAAACGTGTTTACTTCCATTGCAAACTGTCAAATGATTTTCCTGTATGTAGAGTGGTGTCTGAGGTTCTGTCATGTGTCTAATTCATAGTCCATACAGCCATAAAAACAGGAGACAATATGATCTTTTTGTGATACTTCATATAAAATCTAATATTTTGCCTTCAGTCCATATTGATTTGAAAGAAGATATGAAAAAAACTCAGACATCACACTGATGATGGTTTGATGATGTGATGACACACGAATCCCACATACAGTTCATCTCATCCAACTCATCCGGAGCAAAGGCATAATAGAAAAGAATCAGAATCAGAATCAGAATCAGAATCAGAAACCGTTTATTGCCATTGTCAGTGAAGTTCACAAACATAGGAACTTGCTTCGGTGTAGGTGCAACATAAAGCAATGGATAAAGTATTAAAATATATAAAAAATATATAAAAGGCATGCATAAAATTAAGAATAAAATAGACTAAGATAGACTAACACTATATACAGAATGTAAAGTGGGCAGATAACAAGTTAACTGATGCCACTTCAAACAGTATTCTCATGTGAGCGTTTGATGAATTATGAGAGGGCTTGAAATGAAACAAGTTCAAATTTTTTCCTCTCTCTACTGAACACAATTAGTTTGACAGGATATACTGTTTTGTGATGGCAAACAATTCTGCCTTGTTTCAAGCTTTTGACTACAACTGCTCTATCAAATAGCAGTAATATATGGCCATGCAATAAATATTCAGCCATGTTCAAGTGGTTATTTATTTATATTCATTAGTTTTAGAGGGATAGACTGAATAGCTTCTGGTCTGTCTCTCTAAACATTCCTGCCAAAACTCTCTTTTTCTTTTAAAGTAGCTACCACTGATCATATATCACTAAACATACAATATATCGTAATACACAGCAACATACGTACTGGACATCAAATGACCCAGATGACATTTTTCAAGTTCTTATTATGGTATTAAGTCTATGCAAAATATATTAACCGTCAATATGAATTAACCACTTATAAAATTTTACATTAACGTTTAAATATTTACACAGCCATACAGTGTGTTCGGTTTGTACAATATGACTACCCAGTCATTTGTAGTGTTATGTAGGCCAGGGTAATAAAATGAAAATCCATTTGTAGCTCACCTGGATGATGCCCACAAACCTGTACAGAATTAGACTTTTATCCAAATATTCCTATAAGACAAACCACATGTTCAGAATCAAATTAGCGAATAACCCTAGCCACTAACAAGTTCAGATCTCTATACTACTCTATTTAACATAACACAGAGAGTAGTATGGTCAGTAGAACGTATCGCAGGAGGAGCACTCCCGCACCTCCAAGAGATCGACAGCAGATGGTGCAAAGACAAAGATCTAGAAAATCATTCAAGAGAATCATCCCAGTCGCCCGGACAACAACCTCATCTATCTACTGCCGTCTGGTAGAAGGTGCCCCATCCACATGGCCAATTCTGAGATACTCAGGATAAGCCTTTATCCATTGGCTTTCCAGACCCTGCATGAAAACATTGTTGAGATACACACTAACACTGTGTATCTCAGCAAAGCAGCACCTCATATTTGTATTTACAGCAACTCTCACATGGACCTAATTTGTAAATAAAAAATTGTTTTGTGTATTTACATATAATCATAGTCATTGCATTGTAATTGTAAGGTTTAGGGTATTACTTTTGTATTTACAGTCATTTCAATATTGAATCCTCAAAAAGACTTACTGCTGAAGGTCTGTTTTCAAGATGACATCTATTAGTTTAAATGTCTAACTCACAAATAATCATTTATGGTGCATAGTTGGTGTGTGAAGTATTCAACTGTTTTCTACTTAATTAAGTGCACCCTTATTTTCATTTGACATTTTCTTGACACCTTCTGTGTAAATATATTATGCTAATCTGAAGGAGCTTTGTTAACCATGTGATAATGGGGTGTGGTCTTAACCCGTCATATCTCAGCGCGTAAACCCATTCAATGAGAGATATAAAGGAGTCGTCTCTGAAAAATATGTCATTTCCATGGTTACGACTGTGCTAACTCATGTGGTGAGCATGTTTATGTATGACAGGGGACACGGAGGAAAACAGTAGGATGTTATTGTGTGTGCAAACCTAAAGGATAATTGTGTGTGCCTTTATATCATCTAAATAATATTAAGCATCAGTAAAATAATCCAAAAACGTCTACGGATATTTAAGAATTCCCTATTCAAGTCTATTCAAAATTATTCCCTGATCAAATTATGTTGACTGCTTCTGAGTTTGGGGTTGTTTTATCAATAGATACCAGATTTTATGATCTATCATGAACCACAGGAACAGGTTGCCTGGGAAACGGCAGCATGGCAACAGGATCAGAGCCTGGGGGTTGTCTGCTGCTTGGTCTGCTCCCATTTTACATCACAGTTCCTCACTAGATGGTGTGCATGCCACTGGAGAGTACACTTTCCATAGTGAGTTACGTCTCAACAAAACAAATCAGGGAAACTATACGGTGTGCCATTTTTTAAATGGGGTGTAAAACGGAACGTATGGCAATCTGATTCGTTTTGATCTTATTCTTTTGTAGAAGACTTGGGAAATATATAACCCAGCTGTGATGGACATAATGTTTGCGGTGCAGGATGCCTGTGTCTCTGGTCAATGGCTTACTGCAATCATTCTCAGTATTTGCTGCTTTCTGCCTTCCTGCTTGCCCGCGGGACAAACTGTGGATTATTCTTCGATTGAAAGTGTGGTGAGCAGACAAGGCGACACGGCTCTTCTGAGGTAAGAAATCGTGCTAAACAACAGAGCCTCTGGTCTGCATCGACGAAACCGGGTTACAGCGCCATGCTAATGAAGCACGGTACAACAGTAATACATATTTTATATTTTAACATTGACTCCTTCGATTTATATAAAGATATAGGCGGCAGTAGTAAAGTGGGTCATCTTCACAGCGCGACAAATACAAAACATTACGTGGAGCGCGTGCTTATATTTCCACCAATTGAATTCTTGTTGTAGCTTCCGAAGGATAGCCTACTCAGTATACTGGGTACAGCAGCATACCCTAGCGCCGTTTTTTCCTCTATTCGGTGTTAATAAAAATGATGTATCCGTACGTTGTATTTGGCTATTCACAAATTGTATGTTGATCTAAATTCTCAGATAATTGGTAACCGTTTAGTTTGGAGTGCATGCGATGCGTGTAAACTGTTAAGTGTAACCTACACATTATGATACATTATCTGAAGACCATAGCCCAACCCTCCGTAATTTAGTGTGGTTGTAATCGAATTGATGTGATAGCTTTCACATCCCCGAACAACTATTTGTCAATTGAGTTGAAATATATATTGTTTCTCTTGACTTATGGTTTGTTACTGTTATAGTTTCAAATAAACCTAGTGCTACATTAGGCTATTTTATGGTGAACTGCGTAGTGTACCTTGACGATTAAACAACAACTCATAGAGCTGTGCAACGATAAAACGTCCAGTGCTTTCAAGACAGATCACGTTGTAATGGGCGTGTCTTAAAGACGCATTAATGCCCATTCGGGAAATTTTTTAAATCACAACTGCTTTGATAAAATTATTTGTGACTTCGAGGGGGCATGAGTGGACTTTTTGGAATCCAGAAGGTTATCTAATATTCATTACGATTTAAAAAAAGTGAACAAATATAATTTTCTGTTTACTCTGACTGTGATGTTCTACTTAACACATGCAAATATCTATAGATAATACTGTGAAGTTTAAAAGCCATGCTGCAGGGTTAATTTTCCAATTTTAGAATTGATAATAAACAGTTAAACTGTTATCCAGTGTATTTGATGTTGTTGAGTGTCACAAAATGGAATATAATACAAAAAAGTCGGTTATTTTGTACAGCAGTTTAGAGTTAGTATTTCCCCCCCCCACAATGCATTGTATTACCTCACGTTGGGGAGACGACAGACAAACGCCCGTTTTGAGATGGCCAAGAATAAGGGGAGGTAACAGTTTTAAGCAGTAAATTGCGCAGATTATATATATGTAATGGATGATGCCCGACGAAGTGTACAATATCACCTGAGCATGGATGATGCGGAGGTATCAATCATCCGAGAGGGGTACATGATCAGGTGATATTGTTCATCTCGAAGGGCATCATCCCCCATGGTTTCTTGCCAATTATATTTTACAAACATTTTTTTTAATGATTTTATATGTTTACCAATATACATTTAATGTTTATCAATGTTTACCGGCCGATCATTCTAGTCCGCTCAGGTCAAAGAACCAATACCAATGCTTTCCTTAGGCAAAGCTATTAGCCCAAAAGCTAACGTTACGCTGGCAAGATTCAAATGCAATAATATTGTTTACGCTTGACAAACTGTACATATAAATTTACATTATGTTTGAAAATAAGACAATCTGTCTTGCCAACTATGTCATTGTGCCCAAATCGATATCAAGATTTTCACCAACAAAGTTGACATGGTCATGCCTTGAGCTTCCACTGTGCCTGATGCAGCCTGCTGTAGTGTTAGCGAGCCGATTAGTAGGCTATATGGATGTGAAATGATTGTATGAAAGTTTACATTATCTCCAATTAGTAGATATAATTTCACCCTATGTTTAACAAGACTTGCTAGCTAACCTGCCATGTCTCAAAATCGAATCAAGATTTTTACGAAAAAATCATTGTTAGACTAGGTCTATGCCTTGTTGGCCTCTGACTAAGTGAAATAGCTCAACAGATAAACTAGCGATGTGTGCTGTATAGGGAATGGGATGTGAGATACGTGATACTGGACACAATAATCAATCAATCAATCAATCAATCTTTTATTACAGACTCAAGGTCCAAGTTTAAAAAAAGGAAAAGGGCAAACAAGAAAAACAAAACAAAAAAACCAAAACAATTGGACAACATATACAGCTCACAGCATCTACCACACACAAAGAATTACAAAATGCAACAATACAGATGTCTCCACAGCTTTGACTGATATAGTGTAGCACTAATCCCTATATTTAATAAAAATAACAATAATCCATCAACAATAATCTCCTTTTTTAGAAGCATTTAACCGGCAGATAAATCTATACATAAAACTTTGTAACAGTGCTTTAAAAGTAATTACTCTTGTAAACACAAACATTTCACCTGCACTAGGCCATCTAGGTTTCTTTAGTAAGATTCTCATTGCATCATTATAAGTTACTTGCAGCTTCTGTAAACTAGATGTTCTGTAGTTGAACCACAAATGAGCAGTATAAAGTGTTAAACAATATGCTTTAAAAGGTGACAACTTCACTACATCTGAACAGAAACTAAATGTATGTAAAAAAAAAAAAATATATATATATATATATATATGATTGCATATACATCATATGGCAATTCCTTTCAATAGCCTCATTGTCAGTGATGAAATGTCCAACATATTTTACTTTCGCACACACAGTGAGACTCATTTTGGACAACAACAAACTTCATACTTTTAGCCTCCGTAGTTCTTCAAATCATAACCACACTCTTATCAGGATTACTTAGAATATCATGTTCAAGACCATAATTAGAACACATAGTTGAAACACAATATGATATATCCATAATATGATTCACTAGAATATTTCAAATCATACAACCAGTTTTACAGGCATTCAAACATTCAGATAAATCATCCATGTAGAGATGAGAATTGGCGACAAAATCCCTGCTTGTCTCGCGCCATTACTAACCGCAAAAGGGGCAGAGACTTTATTGCCCCATTTTAAACTTGCAAACTCTGGTGGATGTACCAATAAGCCAGGATTCTAACAATATATTGTGTTACCCCTCGTATAAAAAAAATAGTGTTGCATGGTTAACCCAATCACAGGCTTTAGATAGAGAGAGAGAGAGAGAGAGAGAGAGAGAGAGAGAGAGAGAGAGAGAGAGAGAGAGAGAGAGAGAGAGAGAGAGAGAGAGAGAGAGAGAGAGAGAGAGAGAGAGAGAGAGAGAGAGAGAGAGAGAGAGAGAGAGAGAGAGAGAGAGAGAGAGAGAGAGAGAGAGAGAGAGAGAGAGAGAGAGAGAGAGAGAGAACTGTACTTGTTGCTATACTGATTGCTGGGTGTGAAGTTTTGTATTTAGGCCTATTTTAAACAATTCAGCCAACTCTACGATTTTAAGTTTTCAGTTGTTCAACATTCCCGAGACAGCAACGTACGCAGGTTGACTACTACGTGTTGGTATTTAAATCATTGCAAAAAAAAGGTAGCAAGTTAGTACTGTAGTAGGTATCGAACGAGTGAAAACTTAAGCCTTTGGACTTTAGCTTAAGACTTTAGCCTACAAGTGACAGTGTGGAAGAAACATTTTGCAAATTAGCTATTTTATTGACGGAAAATACCACCAAGGGATCGTAATACCCTTTGTAATAATTCTGTAAAGATTCTTTGGGGGACTGTTTTGGGGCTGTTTTCCAAGGTTTTCAAAGTTAATAACAATTGCTTTTTGTCCTTTTATGATCGGAATTGTCAAGTAGCAATTCAGAGTGGAATAGTAATTTAGATCTCTGTGGAATTGATCGATGACTATATTTTGAAGGCATTTTTGTACTGTCTTGCATGTAATTTCAGTTTATTGTCATCAATAGGTTGACAAGGTCAATTTTAAACAATTTGGCAGTCTGATAAATGTTTTTGTTAGACTGAATGTAGATTTTACTCTACTGTCTTTCATTACAGTGTGACCTATGTTTTGAGAATCATGGATCGAAGTAAGGCCGGTGCAGTGTGTTTTGGGCGGTGGTCAGGGGCAGGTGCCTGGACGACCGAGGCCATGCACACGGTCTCTAGCGCTGGGGACATGAAATGTCACCTCGCTGGAAATTCTGGCAAACCGTTCGCCGACTCAGAGGGGAGAAGCGGTTCTTCACCAACTCTGTGTACGGTGCGGGCGGGGAGCTGCTGACCTCAACTGGGGACGTTGTTAGACGGTGGAAGGAATACTTTGAGGATTCCTCATCTGACACGTCACGTCTTCCGAGGAGGAAGCAAAGGCTGAGGACCCGGAGGTGAACTCGTCGATCACCCTGGCGGAGGTCACCGAGGTGGTCTGTGGGCTCCTCGGTGGCAAAACCCCGGGGGTAAATGAAATCCGTCCTGAGTGTTTTAAGTCTCTGGATGTTGTGGGACTATCTTGGCTGACAAGTCTATGCAACATTATGTGGCAGCCTGGGACAGTACCTCTGGACTGGCAGACCGGGGTGGTGGTACCCCTTTATTAGAAGGGGGACTGGAGGGTGTGTTCCATCTACAGGGGGATTACACTCCTCATTCTCCCTGGTAAGGTCTATGCAAGGGTACTAGAAAGGAGAATCCAACCGATAGTCGAACCTCGTATTCAGGAAGAGCAGTGGTGTGGTTTTCGTCCTGGTCGCGGAACACTGGATCAGCTCTATACTCTTCATTGGGTGTTTGAGGGTTCATGGGTGTTTGCCCAACCAGTTTACGTGTGCTTTGTGGACCTGGAGAGGGCATTCAACCGTGTCCCTCATGGTGTCCTGTGGGGGATTTGCCGGGAGTACGGGGTCCGGGGCCTTTTGCTCAGGGCCGTCCGGTCTCTGTATAACCGGAGCAGGAGCTGTGTTCGGATTGCCGGTAGTAAGTCGGACCTGTTCCCGGTGCATGTTGGACTCTGTCAGGGCTGCCCTTTGTCACTGGTTTCTGTTCATTGTTTTTATGGAGAGAATTTCTAGGCACAGGCAGGGGCCGGAGGGTGTCTGATTCGGGGAACACAGGATCTCATCTCAGCTATACCAGAAGATGTTGTCCTGATGGCTCCAACGGACCGGGACCTACAGCATACACTAGAACAGTTTGCAGCCGAGTGTGAAACAGCCCGGATGAGAATCAGCACCTCCAAAACCGAGGCCATGGTTCTCGACCAGAAAAAGGTGGCTTGCTCCCCTCGGGTGGGTGGGGAGTCCTTGCCTCAAGTGGAGGAGTTCAAAGATATTCGGGTTTGTTCAGCGAGTGGAAGGGAGGGAATGTGAGATTTGACAGGCGGATCGGTCGCGTGCTGCAGTGATGCAGTCTCTGTACCGATCCGTCGTGGTGAAGAATGAGCTGAGCCGGAAGGCAAAAATCTCGATTTAACTGTCAATTTACGTTCCTACTCTCACCTAATGTCATGAACTTTGGGTAATTACCAAAAGGACAAAATCGCGGATACAATCAGTCGAAATGAGTTTCTCCGCAGGGTGTCCGGGTGCTCCCTTGGAGATAGGGTGAGGAGCTCGATCAAGGGAGGAAGGCTGTGTGTTGAATAGAGCTCTTGGGTGAGGGGAGCTGAGGTGGTCAAAGGGTCATAGCTGTTTCAGATGCTCAAGAGAGACACTCTCGGGGGTGTTCAGAGCATGTTTACTGGAGGAGCCCGGGGGAGACCCAGTACTTGCTGGAGGGACTATGTCTCTCGGCTTGCCTGGGAACGCCTCGGGATCCCCTCGGAGGAGCTGGAGGAGGTGTGTGTGGAGAAGGAAGTCTGGGCCTCCCTGCTCAGACTGCTGCCCTCGCGACCCGGCCCCGGATAAGCGGAAGACAATAGATGGATGGATGGATGGATGATGTAATTATGATGTAATAACAATTTCTCCAAAAATCGTACCCTCTCTAGGTTTTATGATTTCCCCACTCCTAAGGATCCCACAGTATTTGGGCAACTAGACAAAGTCGGTGTCCAAATATTTGTCTTGGTCTCAATTTGATTGCTTCCATTGGATTTACTTTCCGTTGCACGGTTTAGGAGCTTATGTTTTTGTGACATGAAGTCACTTTTGAACAAAAAGGGACCTCAGGGGTAGTAAACTGATGTGACAACGTCAGCACATGTTAGCACCAACACACATATAGGATGTTCTACTGTGCCAGACAGCAAGTCCTCAACATTAGTAGCTACCTTTTGCTATGTTCCTATAAGCACAGGCTATTTTTAGTGTGGTACTTCAAACTCTTCTTAATCTGATACACAAGTGACTTTCCCTTTCTTATGGTGAGCTGTCTCATGAGTCCTACTTACCTGTTATCATAGAACCAAGCAGCTAAACAGTTATTTAGGACAAAGAGTTGTTAGCTAGCTCAGAATACAATTGACTGTCGTTAGCGTTTTCATGCAGCGCTCTAAACTAAGAACAAATGGTTGTATTTTGTGTTACTGACAATGATCGCTACCAGTTAACTTTTTAAAGGAATAAATAATAAGCATGCATTTGTATAAAATATACAGAAAAATCTATTTTACAATTAAGTAAAAAAAACACACCCATCTGCAACTGACCGAAGCACACCCCCACAATTTCCCCCAGAAATTGTATCCTCTCTAGTTACTTGTATTTTAACATTCAGTCCATACAAGGTGGATGCCATGTGGAGGAGGTATTCTATCCTGTGTTTTTTATTCATCAACGTTTCATCTTGATGTAATTTATATAACTCTAATAAGAAATGCTCTTGATGTTCTCCTTGCTCTCTTTGTCCTCCTAGATGTTACCTATTGGATGGGATCTCAAAAGGAGCTTGGCTGAACCGGTCCAGCATCATATTTGCAGGGAATGACAAATGGTCTGTGGACCCACGAGTCTCCATTGTATCAAGTGTGGGGGACAAACACGAGTACAGTTTGCAGATACAAAAGGTGGATGTAACAGATGATGGCTTGTACACTTGTTCCATTCAGAGTGAACGCAACCCACGACCCAAGCACCTCCATCTAATTGTAAAAGGTACGTATCCTTTGTGTAGTTATTGTGTGTAGGATATAGTTGGTAATCAGTAAAATATGTTGTCTGCTTTTGAATTGTATGTGCTTTTGTATGATATCACAGATTTTCTAGCCTCCAGAACATAGGATCTTGAAAATCTCAAGACGACATTTAGTATATTATTTTTCATGTACTGGGTAACTAATGGTTACACTTAGGAGAAGCATTTGTCATACATTTTCACTTTCAATCAGAGAAACGGTTAGAATTATTTAATTTGTAGTGAAGGTTATATATGAAGTAAGAAATTGCCCAATGTTCCGTGTACTTATGTACACCATGTTTCCGGGGTTATCCATTAGTTATAAAGAGGATATGGTTCCCACAATGTAGGTTTTGCAAGTATAATTTGAGGTAACATTATAGCATCAGTTGCATTTAATCATTCTTTAATATGCTGGCAACACAGTAACACCATCTTTTTTAAATGAGTAATATTATGTATTAATGTTTTATTATGTATTTAATAGCTCAAAATGGACAAGGAACTAACTACATTGCTAACCGTCAGACTAACTTAACACCACCTACAGCACTCCGATCATCAGATTGGTGATGCAGTCTTTATCAATTACATTCCAAAATTATGGAACACAGCTATAAATATTGGGGAAACAAACACACTAGACATTTCCAAAAGACAGCTTCAAACCCATCATTTTACCAAAGCACCTTGATCTCAGAAGGGTTTACTTTATTACTTATGTTGTTGTTTTCATTATTTGGGGGGATTTCCACAAATACTGCAGCTTGTGCTATGTTACGTACATTTTTTATTTGTATTGGGAAACCGCTAAGACTGGCTCGAGATACTGCAAAAACTGTGGCTTGTGTGTTCTGGATAATAGCAATGACTGCAACCTGGGTTCAGAAGTTTTTTTTAAACTTTTAGTAATTGTAATATTTAGGGTACCTCGGGCAGAAGGAAACCTATTGTTTGCGTTAGTATTCTTATAATTAGGGTTCTTCTGATAGGAAGGAACCTATTGTGTTTGTTAGCATTCTTTTTCTTCTTATTCTTTTTCTTATGCGTGCGTTCCAATATCTCAAAAAGTCACTTGTCAAAAATATTATTATTTTGCACATTGATATTACAGGTCAGGGTTAAGGTTAGGCTAACCCTTATTTGTCATGTGGAACAAAAATGTTTCAAGGACCCATAAGGTCAGCTAGGATAGATTTTTATGTACGGTAAAAACTACAAGGAAAACCTACAAAATGTTCTCCTGGTGAACCATAGGTCTATTTGACAAAAATATGGGATTTTAATGTGTAAGACACATGTCTTTCTGTAGCGTTAGATGGAATAAGAAATGCATGGCAACAAATCTGAAAAAAGGTGTATTTATGTAATTGACCACATTGTCGCACAGTCTTTGTGTGAATAAATCAAATTAATTTTGGCAGATGGTTTTTCAAATCTTATTGGTTTCAAGTTCAATTGTTACTTCAATTCTGAAGTACCGTACGCAATTTCATCTTGAAATGTCAAAAGATTTTTTTGTGTGGTAAACGCACAGCTTGGAAACCAGTTAGTCTTGAAACCAGTTGGACGAAAACACCGGCCAAAAAGTAGTAGGTTAATGTTATGCTTTGAGCGGATGGCAAGCGCAAGACGTGAAATGGATGCCAATGAGATTCTGATTGGAAAGTTTACTTTTAAAACTCTCCTGATGGTTCCATTGACAAGACAAGAGAAGACCAAAGTAATCTGTGTCTTATGTTGTTGTGAACTGAACCAACATTGTTGCACGTTCAGTCTGAAACTCAGCGGCTGTGCTGTAGGCGTCCTAGTTTACCTTACATGTGCACATTGTAATTTTACTTTGAATCACGCTGTTTTGATCCCTTGGAAAGGGCTGTTGAAGGGGCTGTTTGTGTATTTTTCCCTTTTATTGACGGACAGGGTTACATTGTGTGAGAGATTATTTGCTCCAAGCGTAAATGACTGCTTCAAATTAGAATGTCAGTGTGAAATTGAACACTACAGTATATGGTTTTGTTGATTTCAATATAAATCATTTGCACAAAGCAAACTGATCCACTTTTCCACGTTGATTATAGCATTAAAAATGATAAGAAATAATGAGGCAGAAATAAATCAAGGGAGATATAGAATAGATAAAATGTGAGATTAATTGCGAATAATCACAAGGTAACTATGACATTAATGCAATTAATTGCATATATTATGCAATATGCAATATTTACAAGATTACAAGATTAATCCGAATCAGAATCAGTTTTATTCGCCATGCAAGATATACAAGCACAGAAATTACTGTGGCAGGAAAGTGCAAACATAGAACATATATGGAACATAACGAAGGTAGGTGAAAATATACTAAAATCTATTATACAAATATTATAAATACAAATAAGATAAAAAGTGGACACCAGCTGTACAGATGGGGGTAATATAACTATAGTAAGTGGGTTATATATAGTGCAGGGGGAGGGGGGTATATACGCAGTAGTGCAACAGTGGTAGGGGGGTATATACACAGTACTGCAAAATCACAGTGGTAAGTTTCAAGTTGTCATGTCATGTGCTAAAGTGAAAACATGAAAACATACAAAATAATACCACACCTGAGCAACAACAAATGAATGTCAAGCGTCAATGTGGAGTTGCAAAGGCTGCTGTGGCACGCTTGATGACACAGATTACAACGGCTATGAAACGTAATCAGAACAAAGAGGTGGGGATGAAACTTGCTTCTTTGGATGAGGCTGTAATATGGTTTCATGAGATTCATGACATATACCAAAAAACATTAGATGATGATGATGACCTCGATACTTCTAAAGGCTGTTTAACATCAGTCTTGCGTGATGTTAAAGACTTGCAGCACACAGTCTTGAGCTGGCTTGACGACTTTAAGCCATCAATGGACGATCCAAGTATAGAATCTTTAAAATATAATCTAATCTAGACTCTAGACCTACCAGACATACTTGCTCCTCGTGGGACATGCTCTGGTGAGTCAGATGAGCCTTATGCAATTATGACTGGCTGGGGTGGACACTCCATGGACCAGTAGCTGATGGTTCACCATCTATCTCTGCCAATTTCATTCATTCACCACTCTCTACAATAAACTGTTGAAAGTGTTTGGAAACTGGATGATCCAATTCATGTGAACAATTACTCATGGTCAGTAGTTGATGAGCAAGTTGAGGATCTATGTAACAAGCAATCAGTCAAAGAAGGCAGTCACTACGCACTCCCAATCCCTTTCAAAGAACATACACCACAGCTGCCTAATAACTACAAAATGGCCAAACATAGATTAGACCTTCTAGGAAAAAGGCTAAAGAAAGACTCAACTTTGCATCAGAAGTATACAGAAGGTATCCTAGAGTCTTTGATAAAAGAATATGCAGAAGAGGTTGTTGACATTAACAGAGAAGATGGGGTTGCATGTGGTATCTGCCACATCATCCAGTGCCACATTTATGCAAGCCAGAGAAGGTTTGTATGGTCTTTGATTGTGCAGCACGGTACCAAGGTACTTTGTTTAATGATTATGTTCACCAAGGCCAAGACCTTACCAATAAGATACTTGGAGTACTTCTCAAGTTTAGGCAAGAACCAGTTGCTCTGAATACGGACATCAAGGGCATATTTTATCAAGTCAGTGCCATCTGGTGAGAGAGATGTGCTTTGCTTCCTGTGGTGGGAAGCTGAAGACCCACGTGAACCACCTAAGCATTATCGTATGACTGCTCACCTTTTTGGAGGTGTCTGGAGTCCTGGTGCTGCCAATTTTGTCCTGCAGAGAGTGGCCAAAGACAACTGTGGAAACTGCTGTGATGTCACTGTCGAAACAGTGAGGCGAAATTTCTCGTTGACGATTGTCTTGAGTCGGTATCAATAGAGGAGATTGCCATCAAACTTGCTTCTGAACTCTTGGAACTGCTCACCTATAGAGGCTTTAGATTAACCAAGTGGTTAAACAATTCTAAGGCAGTGATGAAATCAATACCAGTTGAGGACTGGGCAAAATTAATTGCATGAGGTAAACCTTATAACCAACATTGCCAACTGCCATTTGAACAAACACTGGGCGTCCTTTGGGATGTGGAAAGAAATGGCTTTACATTCCATGTCAAGTCAGTGGACAGTGCAACAAAGAGAGGAGTATTGAGCACTAGCAGTTCCATCTATGATTATTTAGGATTTCCAAGCCCTCTCAAAGCAAATGCAATCTTTCAAGAGTTGTGCAGCATGGAAGTCGACTGGGATGAGGAGTTACCACTGGATATGGCTGCACAGTTGCGCAGATGGTTAAATGACTTGCCTCTGTTGTCAGTGTTGACAATTCTAATATGTCTTAGACCAACATCCACTAGTCGCTTGTTAGCTACTCATCTCCATCACTTTTCTGATGCTTCAGAACTGGCTTATGGTGCTGTTTCATACATCAGGATTGGTGAAACTTGCAGGCTGGTGATGTCAAACGCCTGACCTGCACCAATCAAGCCAGTTAGTATACTATGACTGGAGCTACTTGCAGCAGTAGTTGATACAGAGCTAGATAAGTATATCAAGCGCCACTTGGAGATTCTAATTGAAAAGATTTTCCTTTGGACAGACAGTACTCTCGTACTTCAATACAGCAACAACAAACATTGTCATTTCAAGATGTTCGTTGCAATTTTAAAAAAAAATATGAGCATTCGGAACCAAGCCAGTGGAGACACATTGACTCTGCTTCTAACCCTGCGGATGTTGTCTCTCAAGGAATTAATATGGGGGAGATTCTGTTGAATGAACAATGGGTATCTGGTCCGCACTTTCTACAACTTGAGGAAGAACATTGGCTTGCTCAACCTATCATAAATGATTTCCCAGAGGAAGCAGAGATCAAAAGAGACATGCAGCTAGCATAAAACCAAACCAAGTGATAAAAAATACAGTGGACAGACCACTGGAGTGATACTCCAGTTGGCATCTATTGAAAAGGGCTGCTGCTATCTTGTTGCGTGGCGGGGCATTGTTACGCAAGAAGTCAAGTGTGCATCTTTTTGACCCCATGAGCTCACTGTTTGTGAGCTCCAACAAGTAGTTAGTTTGTTAGGTCTAATTACTTAAATCTATCCAGGTGCAGATGGACTTGTGCGAACTGTGGAAGTGAAAACACAGGCAGTAGTCTTGAAGGAGTAGGAGTCCAAAATCTGCTTCCTGGAAGCCAGTGTTCTCTGTTGAATTATCTAAATTGAGACATCACCCTTCCTTTGTTGAATGACCTCTTTCATTGGGGCATTGGGGCCTAGATGTTGGGTCTAGCCTCTTAAGGATGCTGTAAACTAGGTTGACATAAAGTAACACTCAAGCTGAATAAGGTGTACAATACTACAAATGAAGACAAAGTGTGTTAGGTGCTGCCCCTTTAAGGACACTGGTATTATGGGCACATGCAGTCTGAGTAGGGAGACCCAGACTTCCTTCTCCACGCATACCTACAGCTCTCCAGGAGAGATGCTGAGGTGTTCCCAGCCTAGCCGAGAGACATAGTCCCTCCAACATGTCCTGGGTTTCCCCCAGGACTGCTTCCCGGTAGGACATGCCCGGAAGGCATCCGAAACAGCCCAAGCCACCTCAGCTGGCTCCTCCTGATGTGGAGGAGCAGCGGCTCTACTCCGAGATCCTCCTGTGTGACCGAGCTCCTCACCCTATCACTAAAGGAGCACCCGGCCACCCTGCGGAGGAAACTTATTTTGATCGTTTGTATCCGTGATCTCGTCCTTTCGGTCATTACCCAAAGGAGGAGCCCACCGAACACCTCGGTGACTTCAGTCTGGGTGATCGACGAGTCTGCTTCCGGGTCCCAGCCTCTGCTTTCTCCTCGGAAGAAGTGACAGCAGGTTTGAGGAGATCCTCAAAGTATTCATTCCACCATCCAACAATGTCCTCAGTTGAGGTCTGCAGCTCCCCACCCTCACCGTAAACAGTGTTGGTGAAGCACTGCTTCTCCCTCCTGAGTTGGCGAACGGTTTGCCAGAATTTCCTTGAGGCTGTCTGATAGTCCTTATCCATGGCCTCCCCGAATTCCTCCCAGACCCAAGTTTTTGCCTCTGCGACCACCCGAGCCACGGCACGCTTGGCCTGCCGATACCAGTCAACTGTCTCAGGAGTCCCACAAGCCAACCAGGCTAGAAATGACTCCATCTTCAGTTTGACAGCATCCCTGACTTCCAGTGTCCACCACCGGGTTCGGGGATTGCCGTCGTGACTGGCACCAAAGACCTTATGGCCGCAGCTCCCGGCAGCTGCATCGACAGCAGAGGCCAAGAACATACAGACTCAACGTCCCCAGTCCCCCCCGGGATCTGTGAGAAACTCTCCCGGAGGTGCGAATTGAAAACCCTGCTAACAGAGGGCTTCGCTAGACGTCCCAACAGACCTTCACGATACACTTAGGCCTGCCAGGTCTGTCCGGCTTCCTCCCCCACCAGCTGATCCAGCTCACAACCAGGTGGTGATCGGTTGACAGTTCCGCCCCCCTCTTTACCTGAGTGTCCGAGACACGCGGCCGCAGGTGAGAGGATACAACAACAAAGCCTATCATCAACCTACGGCCTAGGGTGTCCTGGTGCTGGATGCCCTTGTGCTCGAACATGGTGTTCGCTATGGGCAAACTGTAACTAGCACAGAAGTCCAACAGCAAAACACGGTTCAGATCGGGGGGGCTGTTCTTCCCAATCACCACTCTTCAGGTGTCACTGTCGTTGCCCATGTGGGCGTCCCTTCCAGGGACTCCAAGAAGGCCGAGTACTCTGCACTGCTATTCGGCCCATAGGCCAAGACAACAGTGAGAGACCTGTCCCTGGCTTGAAGGCGCAGGGACACGAACCTCTCGGTTACCGGGGTAAACGCCAACACGTGGTGGCTGAGCCAAGGGGCTATGAGCAAGCTCACGCCAGCCTGCCGCCTCTCCCCATGAGCAACACCAGAGAGAAATATAGTCCAGCCTCTCTCGAGGATAATGGATCCGGAACCCAGGCTGTGTGTGGAGGTGAGGCCAACTATATTTAGCCGGTAACGCTCTACCTCCCGCACAAGCTCGGGCTCCTCCCTGCCAGCCAGGTGACATTCCATGTCCCCAGCGCTAGAGACCGTGTGCATGGCCTTTGTCATCCAGGCACCTGCCCCTGACCGCCACCCAAAACACGCTGGACCGGCCCCGTACGGTCCTTCCTGTGGGTGGTGGGCCTGCAGGAAGGTGATCCCACGTCGCCTTTTCAGGCTATACCCGGCCGGGTCCCATGGGCAAAGACCCGGCCACCAGGCGCTCGCCACCCCAGGCCTGGCTCCAGGGTGGGGCCCTGGTAACGCCACTCCGGGTGACGTAGCAATTCTTTTTTTGGCATCATAGGGGTTTGGTAAACCGCGCTTAGTCTAGCTAGTCACCTAGGAGCAGTTTGCCTTGGGAGACCCTACCAAGGGCTTATTGCCCCCGACAACATAGCTCCTAGGATCATCCAAGCACTCAAACCCCTCCACCAAGTTAAGGTGGCGGTTCAAGGAGGGGCAGCAGCATATAGTTAATGGTAAATAAAGGGTAGTGGAATTACTGGGGGGCAGAGTTCAATAATGAGACAGCTCTGGGAAAAAAAGCTTTTTTAGCTTGCAGGTCCTTGTGTGGACACACCGAAAGTGCCTGCTGAAAGGCAAGAGAGTAAACAGTTTGTGGGAGGTGTGAGTCCCTTGGAATGCTGCAAGCTCGACGCATACAGCGTTTCCTCTGGATGTCCTAAATGGTTGGAAGTGAAGTCCCTGTAATGCGCTGGGCTGTTTTCACCACCCTCTACAGTGCCTTGCGCTCAGCAACAGAACAGCTCCCGTACCAGACTGTGACATAGTTGGTTAGGATGCCCTCTACTGTGCAGCGATAAAAGTTCACCAGAATAGTTGAAGACAGATGGTTTTTCTTCAATGTCCTCAGAAAGAAGAGAGCCTTCTTGACCAGTATGAGGTGTTGGTGGTCCAGGATAGGTCCTTCGAAATATGGCTCCCCAGGAACTTAAAGCTGGGAACAGTTTCAACAGCCATCTCTTTAATGAGGATGGAGTTGTGTGTGCCTCCTTTCACCTTCCTGAAGTCCACAAGGATCTCCTTTGTCTTGGAGGTGTTGAGGAGCAGATTGTAGTTTGAGCACCATGTGGCCAGGTGCTCAGTACCACCTCCCTGTAAGCAGTCTCATCATTGTTGCTGATGAGACCAATCACTGTTGTATAAATTGCTAACTTTATAAGGGAGTTAGATCCGTTCACAGAGCTGACGTCCACAAACATCATGCGTGCATAAGTGTTATTTCGTTTGTTATTTAGTTATTGTCCAGATGTGTGAGCAAAGAGTGCATCGCCATGGAAGCGGCATCATCTTTGCCCCTGTTGCTGCGGTTGGCAATTGGTATGGGTCCAGTGTAGATGGTAGAGAGTCTTTTAGGTGTGCCAGGACCAGCCACTCAAAGCAGTTCATAACAATGTGCGTGAGTACTACAGGGCGGTAGTCATTCAGGCACGACGGGAATGTTTCGTAACGGGCACAGTGGAGGTGGATTTAAAACATGCTGGAACCGCTGCTTGGTGGAGCGACAGGTTAAAGATCTCCGTAAAGAGAGTACTTGTCTAAGAGAGCATGGGGAAAGTGAAGACTATCAGGATCGGCCATTGCTTACTCTGGCAAATTCTGAAGACGAGGGAAGACAGAGTGTACCTAGTCCACCTGAACCAACCAGGCCTTGCAAGTCTTTGAGTGCAGAAGGGAGTGCGCTGTGGCGTGTCCTGTGTATGCTAGATAGAGTGTTAGAAAGGATCAACCAGGCTAACTCACCATGTTCTACACAGTCAGCGCCTTAACTTTGGGTCTTGCCCTGCTGTGTTTGGCGACAAAGGTTACTCCACAAGATCACACGGCATGAGAGGAGACGTCTCACGTGCTTTGCAGTAGGGTATTAGAGAAGCTGACAGTGCGCGGGGCTGCTGAACTCAACCACACTGCCCCAGTCCAGGGAAACTGAACTGCCCAAATGTGGGAGGGGATAATGTGGGTTCTTTCAGTCAATCCTTCAGCCGTGAAGATGACATGCTGTCAGTTTATCAGGAGAGTTGCAAGTCTGCCCCTAGAGGTACCGTGATTATATGTCAGAATGAATATAAATCTGTAAAATCTGATTCTCTTTTTCATACTAATGTTGTTGTGGGAAATCAAGTCCCTTTGCTTGCATTGATAGAGAGTGGGTCCATGACATGTATAATGAGTGAAGAGGCCAAACAAAAACTACAAAGTGCTGACTTATGTCAAGAGATCTGTCATTTTGAACACTAATCCTATGCTGGTGGGTTGTAGAAGTACAGGTCAGACCTAAATGTGTTTATCAGTTAGAGATGAAGGTCTATGGACAAGAAGGGAGTGTATCTACTCTGGTTGTGCATGGTCAGCATGATGAAATAATTCTCGGATCAAATGTCCATCCATCCGTCCATTGTCTTCCGCTTATCCGGGGGCCGGGTCGCGGGGGCAGCAGTCTGAGCAGGGAGGCCCAGACTTCCTTCTACACACACCTCCTCCAGCTCCTCTGGGGGGATCCCAAGGCGTCCCCAGGCCAGCTGAGAGACATAGTCCCTCCAGCATGTCCTGGGTCTTCCCCGGGGCTGCCTCCCGGCAGGACATGCCCGGAACACCTCCCGAGGGAGGCGTCCAGGAGGCATCCGAAACAGATGCCTGAGCCACCTCAGCTGGCTCCTCTCGACATGGAGGAGCAGCGGCTCTACTCCGAGCTCCTCCCGTGTGACCGAGCTCCTCACCTTATCTCTAAGGGAGCGCCCGGCCACCCTGCGGAGAAAACTCATTTCAACCGCTTGTATCCGCGATATCGTCCTTTTGGTCATTACCCAAAGTTCATGACAATAGGATAAAATGTGATAAAACATTTGATTTAGCAAAACAAACCCCTAGTTACTGGCGTGTTATGGTAAAACCTGGATCCACAGATGACCCAGCTGTTGAACATTGTCTGAACATGTTCAGAAGGAGTTAACAGATGGAAGGGGAATGGGATTTCTTGCATCATTGGTACAGTCAAGTTAGGGTCTCAAACTGTGACATTGCATGAACATCTTGTGTGGCATAGGCTGCTAATGAACGCACTTGTCACTGAAGCCAGTGCCATACTTGTTGATGCCCCACGTTTTCAGCCTCACAAAAGGAATATCATTATGGGTAGAGCTGTGGCTACAATGTCAGGGGACATTGGGTTCCTGTCAAAATCATCAACTCAAGTGCCAAGCAAGTAACTTTGAGGCAAAACACCAAAGTGGCAGATGTTTTACTTGTGTTCCTTTGTAAGACTTGGATCTGAGTGTGATCCATAACCCTCTGGAGGTACCCCAGTTGCACAGCCAAATGTACACATCTTTGTCACTGGTAGTCGTCTCTCTTACCCATATACACTTCAGTAAAAGACACTTCAGAGGTGACCTACACACACACACACACACACACATTCACAATCCCAAGCTGTACACAAAACCAACACAGCACACAGCAATACCAGAATGCAAAAATAAGAAAAACTAAAGTGTCCTGTGGAAATCACATTTTATGCTACCTAATGTGCAACGTAAAATCCAGTTCATGAATGACAGCAACCTATCACTAAAGCTGCTTCTCTGCCTTGATATGATACGGTGCAATGGATGCAATGGATTGTCCATGACTGACAACAATTTGCCCAGCACCCTTCGCTCTGCCACAGTTGTTAGGCTGTCCAGCTCTGTGCCCACGACAGAGCCTGCCTTCCTCACCAGCTTTTCCAAACTTAATGCATCCTTTTTATTGATGTTGCCTCCCCAGCACACCACCAAATAGGAAAGGACACTCACCACCACAGACTGATAAAACATCTGCTACAGATTTTTACAGATGCCAGCTTTCTGAGAAAGTACAAGTGGCTCTGTTCTTTCTTGCACAGAGCATCTGTATTAACAGTACATCTTTACCAGCTCCACTTAGTCACCGTAGATGATCACAGGCTCTGGTTGAGGCCTAGGCCTTCTGAAGTCCACTACCATCTCCCTGATCTTGGTGGTGTAAAGGTGCTTGTGATGTAGGTTGCACATGTAACAAAATCCTGGATCAGTCTCTTGTACTCCCCCTCCTGTCCACTCCTGATACAGCCAACGAGAGCAACTTGGCAAACTTCCCCCGAATTTGTGCCTTGATTATTTATTTTGTTCCAGGTGGGGGCAAGAATTGAGGTTGCTCACACTCAGATTATTCCTTATCTCTAACTCTGTGACAAGGATAAATTGGGCTTTCTCATCCTCTGTGAACTAAATAAATTTGCCTTGTGTGTTTTCAATGAGTTGTGTTGTTCTTGTGATGTAAGATCTGTCTTTTATTACTCCTGCTATGTATTTGTGTTAAATATGCAAATCAGCGTAACAAGAAGCATGAGTTATCACATATTTGTTTAGCCGTTTGGTCGGTGCTAACTGGCTAGTTATATTGTTGTAGGATATCGGCATTGTACTGCCTTGTTACTGTGCGTGATTGCTCCGATATTCCCATGTTACAGGTATGTTACCTGTGTGTTAAGAAACTTGATCTGTCATGTACTTCATAAGTTCCATGTTTACATTTTGATTCATTTTCTGTAAAGAGCACGCTATATGATCTATGTGTCCTGTCATAATGTTGTAGCTAGCAGGTTGTAATGTACAGTATCCTGTCCTTCGATTGTAAGTTTGTGATAGGTGATGTCAGCATTGTTCTGCCCTGGTAGAGTGTGTGATTGCCACATTATTCCTGTCACATAAATACATTAATGACAACAAAAGTGACTCCCAAGACTTCGTCCACATTTCAGCCGCGAGAAAGAGACATTTGATCTAAATCATTCTAAAGGCCAAGTTAGAGTCCGTTACACTTAGATAAAAACTGTTAAATTAGTGAAATATAAATGTGAATTCGTTTGAGGATGAGGGGGAAACAGAAAAATTACTGTTCTTTGATTGCTTCTATTTTGTTTGTATTTGTAATACAAGCAACCACTGGAAGAGGTATGTTTGGTTAGTTCAATCAAGTGTGGTAGGATGCAGAGGGAGACAAGGTCTCGGAGAGACTGATTTATTGGTAAAACAATCTGTTGCTCTGCCGGAAGACAAGGGGCTGCCAGGCTTTGGTGCCTAGGCAGGTGGATCTTTCATTGGCAGAGTCTGCGGAACAACTAAACAGAGGCCTGCCCTACGAATCAAGATCAACATGCCCTGGGTTTCTTTCAGTTACCCCGATTCATTAACCTTAAGGACCGTGGTCCTGCATAACCCATGTCACAACAGCGGTTAGCAGATACTTCAATAAACCCAGTTAATTTCAATCTAGAGACACACACGTTTACATAAACGTGGCAGTGTTTGCACTGTATCTCCAAACACAAACTTGGATACAATCAGACACACTTGTATCATAAAGGAGGGGCAGACAATAATCTTACAAACATATCAGGAATACAGACGTATAACACAGGCTTAAGGAAACACGACCTTTTGTCCAATCAAGGGAGGGAAGCTGGCACAAAATAGCAGCCGCTGTAAATGCGTACATTGCATGACTTATTAATATTACTGCCTGAAGGCACAAGATGTGACCATAAGTGCACTAATGCATTTCATAATGTTAAACATTTATTGCTGTATTATAACGCAAGGCTATGCATAGTGTCTGTGGGACAGAGCTTATTTGATGTGTTGCATTGGCAACAGACTGCGCAAGACGCTGGCAAAGATCCATAATTCCCTTTGCTGAGAATTGACATCTTTCACAAATATACTCATCAGGGAATGCCAAACAGTTTTGTAGGTCTCTAAATGTTCTGGCTCTTATGAGTGAACCACTCACTATCCACGCACCAAGCTCCACAGGATCTTCTAAGAATGGTGACACTATTATCATTATGTTTTCTTATCAGTTGATCTCTTATCCCCAATTTAAACTGCTCCCAACCAGGTTAGGTGTTCAGCATGAGTTATCGTTCGATTCAACCCCATAACAATTGATCCTCTGCCACGATGAAAGAAAACCCTAGGTTGAACCATGTTAGGTCATTCTTAAATAGGAAGAGCACAGAATCATTGCAGCCAAGGACGTTTTAATGCTTGCTGGTAAAGAGACAAGTCTGATCCCGGTTACAAAGTTGTCTAGTCTCCAAGTCTTGTCTCCATGCTCAACCATTTATACTGTCATCAACACATTCAATTCCTAATAGTCATTGGTGCATCTAAATAAATGCAGTTCACACGTATAGTTCTGTGATTTAAAAGAATACTATTAGTTGAATTTTGACCACTTGCTTCCAAACTTCTATCCAGGTGGTAAGAACATGCGCCACACATTCCTAGAGGGGGCATCTGTCCCTATTAGTCAGATGTCTCTTTAGAGAGAGTGACTTTATTGAAAAAGATAATACAATAACTCTTCCACAAATCCCTCAGCCAGAGGAAAAAGCTTACTCACGCCCCAGGTTAGCAAAATTGGTGTCTGTATGTTTACGTAAGCTTAGTGTAAAGTTCCTAAAGTTCCTTTTGTTTTGTTTTTCTCTTTGTAGATCAACAGGAATGCTGAGAACACTTAATGTTTTATACAGAATAAAGTTATATTCTCAATTTCTCTGACAACCTGAAGTTACCTTCTTAACGCCAAATCTGGATTCATAGTACAGGCCTCAGGTCAGTGTGGGGGTATTCATCCTCTTACCAGCCTCCCTTATGGAACCGTGGCCAGCCTCCTTTTAATGAGGGCTGATTGGGTATGCGTCATCGGCCTCTGCCCTATGGGCGCTTGAGTCCCTAGGTCCGTCTACCCAATGGGTTCAGTGAAAAGTTAAGCTCTGGGAGCCATACAACTAAATACAATGATTATGTTTAGCAATCTTATGCTTCAAAGAAAGTTATTTCTATAACCAAGCTGAAGCACATATAACTGGTCACAGAATCACTTTTTATATGTCATTCTGCCTTACTCTTCATGTCAACAATTTAGTATATTAACTCCTGTGAAGTCATGTTTTAGTAAATGAACTCAGGGTAACAGATGCAAGATATTAACTTGTGTTTTTTTGTATTTTCTTTCAGTTCCTCCGAAGATATATGACATTTCTTCTGACATCACAGTTAACGAGGGCAGCAATGTATCACTCATCTGTACAGCCAGTGGAAAACCAGAGCCCACTATCTCCTGGAGACACATAACACCACTGGGTGAGGTCACATCCTGAAATACACGTTCTACTTATTTAAAACAAAATCACATCTTTTTATTGTATGTTTAAGATTTTATAATATTCTATCCTATATTGAGAATCCTGAATTTGAGTTTAACGTTAGTGATGTACCACCTTATTCACACTGTCGCGTCTGTGGCACATTATGGCTGCAATATTAGTTTGATCCGTCCTCGACACAAAGTTTAGTTGCCTTTACAGTATGTCTATTGGCAGAGAGAAACGAGTTGTCACACGTTGCACACCACATGTGTGCAGTCCACATACCGAGAGAGAACCCCGAAGTTGATTTTGAAAGTCAGCAGAGAAATCCAAGGAGATGGACAACATCTAATTAATTCTTAAATTTTTTGAAGCACAGAGAGTTGAATGACCCCCCACACCAATTTTACAAGGACAACGTAAAGAAGCATCAATTTTGGGTTGCTGTTGTGGCGGCTGTTGGAATAACACATTTCTTAAATATAACCTATACCATGTATAAGTACGGTGTTTATGTACCATGTCAGCATAACATGTGAAAAATTGCTTTCCACAATTATGTTATCTAGAAAAAACATATGGGCATATTATTAGTTATACAGGCTTGAAATCTAAATAAAATATAAGAAATCTCTATAAAATATAAAAGATAAAGTATTTGTGAAAAGTGACTGACTTGGAAAAGGAGTTACTGATCCTGAGGGCTGAATGTAACAAGAAGTCCAGCTTCCGAGAACCGTCCAGTCTTTTAATGTTAAAACAAACATTTTATGAAAAGGCTGGAAAGCTGCTAGCTCGGCAAGTTAAACAACTGAAAACCAAATAATCAATAATAATTATCTATAATGAATATGGGAAATAAAATGTTTATATCATTCATGCCACGCTAAAACACAACACAGTTTTTAAATTAACTTAAAGGAATTGATTGGAAAGACTTGACAATAGGTACAAATGTGAAGCAATCTGAGGATGTGATCTCAAAAATAAAATTGTTGATGGCATCATTTACAAAACCAATTCCCCTCAAAAATAGATCTAACCCAAATATACACGGGTTTAGTAAATATATTTGGCTTCTAATGAAGAAAAGGGATTTTGCTTTCTAATAATATTTGAGGTCAGGCTATACCACTGATCACATTGTATATAAAAATTGCTGAAATAAAGTAACACCACAATATAGGACAGCTAAAGCAAACTTCTTTCTGGAAATAATAAAAGAGGCTAAGGGAAAAAAAAATTATATGGAAAAGTATAAACACACTTTTGAGCAAGTCAAAATCAGCAAAGGATATGATACAGCTAAAAATGCATGGGGAAGATCAACATGATAATCTGACCATGGTCAGATATTTTTATTTGTATTTTATAAATTCAGTTTTAGAATGTAGA
Source organism: Plecoglossus altivelis (assembly GCA_036571765.1). NCBI lineage: Eukaryota > Metazoa > Chordata > Actinopteri > Osmeriformes > Plecoglossidae > Plecoglossus > Plecoglossus altivelis. The sequence goes on from BROE01000028.1 coordinate 10,715,316, forward strand.
ATTTTTTTTAATTTTAAATATTGAGTTAAAACCGATTTGGGATTAGCAATGAGCAGGGAGGAAATTGGACAAGCTAAAATCTGGTTAGTGGGCTGGACTGGATGGTCTACCAATTGACTTGAAAAAAATTAAAAGAGCTGCTAACACCTTTTATAGACATGTTTCTGAAATCATTTCAGAAAGAACACTTTCCATTTGCAATGAACTTGAACCAAGTCTTGATTAATTTGCTGCCAAAGCATGGTGAACCCTCTCATAAATGTGAGGACACAACACTCTTTAGTTTACAAAATTCTGGTCTGCAGAATGTTGAACCAGACAAAATTCATGGACATCAAAATTGATTTGTTATTGTAAGACAAGAATATCACAATGCAAGAAGAGTATTGGATGTTATCCACTATAGGAAGGAAATGCAAGACACTGTGCACCTGTCGATGCAGAAAATGCCTTTGATATGGTTGAATGGCCCTTTTTACTATTTTACTAAATATTAGGGTGTTTTTCAGTGGGTTATTATATGAATATCCTAAGCAAAAATTATAAAAATATTATATTGATATTTCAAAGCAAATTATTATTAACAAAGGTTGTCGCCAGAGATGTCCTCTCTTCCCCTCCGCTTTATCCCGGGCGGTGTCGCGGGGGCAGCAGACTGAGCAGAGAGGCTCAGACTTCCTTCTCCATGCGTACCTCCTCCAGCTCCTCCGGAGGGATCCGGAGGATCCCAAGCCAGCCAAGAGATATAATTCCTCCAGCGTGTCCTGGGTCTTCCCTGGGGCTGCCTCCTGGAGAGACATGCCATGAACATCTCCCAAGGGTGGTTAGGGTTAACCCTAACCCTTTCAGGAGGCATCCAGAACAAATCCCCGAGCCTTGTATCCGCAATCTCGACCTTACGGTTATTACCCAGAGCTCATGACCATAGGTGAGATTAGTAACGTAGATTGACCAGTAAATTGAGGGCTTTGCCTTACGACTCAGCTCCTTCTTCACCACAACGGTCCGACACAGAGACCGCATCACTTCAGACGCTGCACTGATCCACCTGTCAATCTCACACTTCGTCCTCCCCTCACTTATGAACAAGACCCTGAGATACTTGAACTCCTCCACTTGGGGCAAAGATTCCACCCAGCCAGAGGGAGCAAGCCATCTTTTTCCTGTTGGGAACCAATGGCGTTAGATTTGGATGTGCTGATTCTCATCCCAGCCACTTCACACTAGGCTGCAAACCGCTCCAGTGCACGCCTCAGGTCATCAACAATAATATCAATAACAATAACATAATCTCCAAAGAGCAGAGATGAGATTCCGTGCTCCCCAAACCGGACAACCTCTAGCCCCAGACTACACCTAGAAATTATGTCCATGAAAAGCGATGAACACAACCGGAGACAAAAGGCAGACCTGGTGGAGTCTGTGAACAGGTCTGACTTACTACTGTCAATGCAACACAAAGCCTGCTGCAGTCATACAGGGGCCGGACGGCCCTGAGCAAAGAGCCCTGGACCCCATACTCCCAGAGAATCCCCCACAGGACACTACAAGGGACACACTTGAATGCCTTCTCCAGATCCACAACGGACATGTGGACTGGTTGGGCAAACTCCCATGAACCCTCAAGCGTCTGATGGAGAGCATAGAGCTGGTCATGAGGAGGTCCTTATAGTAACTAACTTTCAGCGTTTTAACATTCTTGCCAATGACCCCTCTTCAGGTGTCACTGTCATTGCCCACGTTGGCGTTGAAGTCCCGGCAGAACAATGGAGTCCCTTTTCGGTGCACTGTCCAGTACCCCTGCCAGGGACTCAAAGACGGCTGGGTACTTTGCACTTATGTTGTACCCATAGGCTGACTCAACAGTGAGAGACCTTTCCCCAGCTTGAAGGTACAGGGATGTGACCCTCTTCTTCACCGGGGTAAACTCCAACACGCGACGGTTGAGCTGTGGGGCTATAAGCAAGCCCATGCCAGCTCGCCACCTCTGGCCGACTATATTTAGCTTGTATGTTCAAACCTTCCCACATAAGCTTGGGTTCCTTCACTGCGAGCGAAGTAACATTCCATGTTCCCAGTGCCAAAGACTGAGTGTGACCTCAGTTGTCCAGGCACCTTCCCTGACCACCGCATCAGCCCCTTATGGTCCTTTCTGTGGGTGCTGCGCCTGCGGGAAGGTGGTCCCATGCTGTCTTTTCGGGCTGTACCCGGCCGGGTCCCATGGGTAATAACCTGGCTACCAGGCGTTCGCCTGCTAGCACCTATTCCAGTCCTGGCTCCAGGGTGGGGCTCCGGTATCGTCCATCCTTGCGACTATTTCCTCGTCATCATTGGGGTCTGTGAACCGCACTTAGTGTGGCTAGTCACCTAGGACCTGTTTGTCTTGGGAGACCCTTCCAGAGGCATAATGCCGAAAACAACATGGCTCCTAGGATCATCCTAGCACTCAAACTTCTCCACCATGTTAAGGTTGCAGTTCAAAGAGGGGAATTTAACCATTTTAGCAACATAATACATTTTGATCAACATGACATATGCTATTCATATTGTAAGAAACAGAAGATAATTGAAGTCTACATAATCAGTTGCATGAATATTCAATTGTTTTTTAATACAACGGAAAAAAAACTTTCATGATGCACATAAGGGACTAGATGTTAGATGCTTTTTAAAATTTCAACAGTGATCTGAGAAATGTAGGTACTATACCACTGAGAAAACTGTCATCACCAGTTTCATCAAGGGCACTGCACAATTTACATTTCCAGAAATCTGTGAATCACTGAAATCAGAATCCCCGAAGGCATCACAGTCTCAGCGCACAGATATATAAAAAATTATACATTTTATCTCTACATTGATTAAGTCTTTCTCTGCATATCTGTTTGTTTTCCTCCCACCATTGAGTATTGTTAAAAGACAACGACCTTGCCATACACTTATTTGATGCGTTTTCGGTAGCCTTGCGCAATATACCTAATCGGTCACATTAAGTATAACCGCAAAGTACACCTAATCACACTTTTAAGTGACCTCTACTTTCATTTTACTAATGCCCATACCTTCCATAATCCCACTAGGCAAAACAAGGAGTGAGGAAGCCTTTCCACAAAAGACCACATCTGCATAATACACCTCTTCGATATACTGTTGTACGTCTACAACTTATACATATGAAGAACTCCTAGTCTAAAGGTTTTGGTTTACCACCAGTTCCCTTTTTAGGATGCTGGGTCAGTTATTTTTTGTCAGCAAAAGCGTTCAGCACAGCGGTCAATATCCTAACTCCTCGAAAGAGCTTACTCTAATACAAAGACATCGATAAGAAAAGGTTAAAAAAACACAACGTTGACGAATATACCCTGTGGTCTCTGCCTAGAACTTGAAAATATTTGTCTCGAGGGTTGGAGGGGTTGGAAACGTTGGGGGGGGATCGATTGGGCTGGTCCTGTCCACCTTTTGGGTTTTCCTTATGTATTTCGTGGTAGGGCTTCTCACCACAAAAAAGTCACGTTAGCAGCATTACTGCATTATTCAGGCAGTTACAAACGTACCCTCCTCTGCATCCTGCCTCTCCTTGACGGTAGTGGAGTGAAGTGACGTATTGTCAAGTATGGTTACCCATACTCGAAATTAACCCTCTGCATTTAACCATCCAAGTGCACACACAGCAGTGAGTAGTGGGCAATCGCACGCACACACAGTGAACATACACCCAGATCAGTGGGCAGCTATTGCTCCAGCGTCCGGGAAGCAATTGGGGGTTTGGTGCCTTGCTCAAGGGCACTTCAGTCATGGTATCAAAGGCAGAGAGAGTGCTGTTTGTTCACAATCCCCACCTTCAATTCCTGCCGGTGCGAGAATCGAACCAGCAACTTGCAAGCCCGACTCCCTAACCATCAGGCCACGACTTCCCCCAGTACCTGGTGCCTGCAGATTCTGCACGTACACAAAACCACATACACCTGTAATAGTATCAATCTTTTATAAAGCATCCTGTCTTCCTGCATACTTGCTAATCACCTGAAGCCCCACCCCGCCTAAGACAAAACCACACACTGAAGACATGTCTGATGCCCCTCGTGTGAACTCCAAACAGCTCAGTCTTCCGAAAACAAAGGCCCACCGTCTCGTAAGAACACTCCTTTCATATTACATTCTTGTGTCTAAATCTGGGCTTTTTGCGTTACATCCTGGACAATCTCTGATCGTTCAACAGTACACACAGAGTCGAAGGATCTCAAGGAAGTTTAATACTTGTGCATAAAGTAAGGAGACAAGGTGTCATGGTCGTTCAAAGTTGTTTGATGTCTTGTCTCCAAGCTCAATCATTCATACTGTCATCCACACAAATAATTCTCAATAGTCATTGGTTTATTTAAAACATACAACTCTCATGTCAAGTTCTGTGATTGGCTTTCTCCTTACAAGAATACAGTAACTTGACTTTTGACCAACTTTTTTCCAATTGATAAGAACGATCACCATACAATCTTAACACTAAAGAGGGCATCTCCATCAACTGGTCAGATATCCCTTTATGAGGGGTAATTTTACTCAAAAGGTAATCAAACTCCTCTGGCACAAACAGACCGCCAAATGTTCAAAGACTCAGCTAGAGAGAGAGCTTACCCACATCCAAGAGTAGCAAGAGTCCTTTTATCTTCTCTTTGTTTCCAGCCAAGAAGTACGGCAGTGGAGAATATCTAAACATCTCAAGTATCACCCGGGACCAAGCAGGGGACTACGAATGCAGTGCTCTAAACGACATTGCCTCTCCAGATACCAAGACGATGAAAGTCACTGTCAACTGTAAGTGAAACTTTCTCTTTAATCTATTTAGTACAGTGGTACAATTCCTCTTTGAATCAAGGTTTTATTTATTGATACGATGTCATGGCAATTTGGTAAACCAAATGTGAGAGTTTCAAGTTTTCAAAATTTAACAAGAGGATTCCCCCTTTGACTGCACAAAGATGATTAATTCATAGCAACAGTCTGGCTGTCGTGAGGACTATGCAATTATGTAGGTAATTAGTCTTGTGTGACGGGATGTTAAATGAGCACCCAGAGCATTAATGAATGATACTAGCTTTAGTCATCACTCTCACATAGAAAATAGCTGAGCTACGCACAAGGCAGAAGAGTGCTTGACAATTATTTCTGATTTCTCCTTCTCTGCTTTCACTCTTTTTCCCCCACATTTCACTCCCATAAACTGATACATGTCTTTGTCTCATGTATATGTATGTATGCACATGTATCGAATGGCGTCTGAGTATTTTTGTGAATAGTACATACGCAAGCTTGACTTGAGGTTAAAAAAAATATAATAATAAAAAAATATAATATATAAGTATAATATACTTTTACAGTTCCTCTGAAATATGATGTGCAAATTTCTATTATATATTACAATATTATACATACATATTATATTATATTATACTATATTATATTGTTATTAGTTAGCTGGCATGCCATGGGCATATTTTGGCATTTTCTAGGGATTCTAGGTATGTGGTGAGTTGTGTAATTACGTATCAGGAATTGCTTTTGATTACATTTTGCAGCAACGCGGCATAAAAAACACTGCACAGTTAGTATCTACCAGAAATGTATACTTGTGTTATTGGAGCATAATTTATAATAATAACAATAGTATATATATACTGTCCTTGAAACATACATGACCAAATAGTTTTGGGTTTGATTTTACTTAGTGGTAGTGTGTTTTACACATGATATACTGTACAACTTTCAATTCCAAAAAAACTGAATACTATGATTTGCAAATATTATAAACCCTTGTTATTCACTATAGAACATTGAAAACATAGCAATTGTTTAAACTGATGAAATGTACCATTTTAAGGGAAAAGTACAATAATTTAGAATTTGACAGCAGCAACACGTCTCTGAAAGCTTGGGTCTAAGCCTTGTTTACTGCTGTGTAAGGGTTAGGGTTAGGGTTCTATTGCGAAGCAATTCAGTCGCAACAGATTCAGGGTGTGGTTAAACATTATCTTCCTGAAACATACCAGCCATTCCTTGGAAAATGTGTTGCCTGTATGCAAGCAAATGTTGACTCAGGAACAGGGCCACCATCAGTCACCTCCTCTGCATGGATGACATCAAGCTGTATGCCGAGAGCGAATGAGCCATTGACTCACTGATCCACAGAACAAGGATGTGCAGCAATATCCTCGAAATGTCATTCAGATATAAGAAATGTGGTAGGATGGTGACCAAGAGAGGGAAAGCAGTCCAAACGGAAGTGGTTGCTCCCTGAAGGCACAATATCGGACATTGAGGAGAGCTAGCACCTTGGAATCCCACAATCAAATAGCAACCTTGCAGAGGCCACAAGAAATGCAGCAACTGCTAAACACTTACAATGAGTAAGGCAAGTCGTAAGGACTCAGCTCAATAGCAGAAACAAAGTCCAGGCAATTAACAGCCATGCCCTCCAGTCATCTGATACCCTGCAGGAATAATAAGATGGTCAAAGGAACAGGCACAGACCCTTGGGGCTGGTGGGATGAAAGCTGTTTGTATAATCCGAGTACTTTCAGCTACAGGGTTGAAGAACGTCTATGCCATGATTGACACGACATGATTGTATTTACTTCTGAAAACAGATGTAAATTTTCGCTTATTGACTGAGTCGTTAGCGTAATTGGCTCATACGACCAAAGTGTGTGATACATCTGTTTTTAATAGTTAAAATTAACATACCTCACAAATAACTGAACATGTTATGATTTATTGTGACATTGTATTACCAGCAAACGATTCATGGGCAAAAGTATACGTGACATAATTTAGAAAAACTACTGAATTCCGGTGCTTTTTAGGAAGCCAAATGGCGACAGAAAAATCTCTGCACTACCCTTAAAAATCTAAATTCCCAGATGTGTTTTTCAACTGGTTAGCCAACCTGCCACTCAAATTAAAGCCAAGGCTTGAATGAATACCATCCCGTATGTGGCACTGAGGTTTTCCCATTTAAGAGATCTGTAACTGCAAACATTTCCCAGGTGGGGTATTTTTTTAAATCAAACTTATGTCTGAGGAGTGCCCCTGTTTTAGAGCTGGATTCTGAGCTCCAGCTAACTCCTTATAGCTCTATCTAACTTGTCACTGCGCCAAAAGCTTTCAGCTCCCGGCTTCAAATTATGGACAAATGTGCCTTGCGTTGGCTCATTTAATTTGATTTTAATTGGACTGAGAGTCTGAGCATCAGAAACACTTGACAAAAAAAGACAACCTTTGGCATGTCATATGTTTTAGGACCCTTAATGTGATGCATTCCCATCGTATTTAAGACTAAATCTTTTACAAACAAGCGGTTTGTTAATGTAACTGTATACATATCGCACTCTTACTGGCTTATCAGCGAACACGTTGCAGTAGTGTACATCCAAAGTCGCTCTCATGAAACTAGCCTCTTCCACAAACTGATTAACAGAAGTAGCTTCCAGGTGAAGTTAAAAACCTTTAAAAACATCTAAATTCAGCAAATATTATAAATATTATTGTGCACACATATTTTAGTATAGTTAATATATAATTTAGTTCCATAATTTCCCCAGGCATAATAACATATATTAAATCGTATTTCAGGAAAAATGCTCAATCGGACTTGTCTTCCCTAATAACGGCTTCTGTAGATTATGCCACGGTCATCTGCCTCGAATGCAAAGTACTTCCATACATGTTTTTTTGTGCATTGCTTTTCAACAAGTTCAGAGCTGGGGAAAAACCAGGCTTGAGAGAAGCGAGAGCCAATCTGTCTTGTGGCATCAGGAAAGCAAAACAAGACTACACACACAAGATAACCTCCCACTTCAAGGATAGCAAAGATGCACGTAGCCTATGGCAGGGCATCCAGGCCATTACAGACTATAAGCCTACGCCATGAAGCTGTGAGAGCGACACCACTCTGCTCAACAACCTGAACAGCTTCTTTGCACGCTTCAAAGCGCAGAACAACACCCGTGAACCAGAAAGCCCCGCCACCTCCGCACGACCAGCCCCTGTGCCTGTCTGCTGCCAGCGTGAAGAAGATATTCTCCACCATCAACACCCGCAAAGCAGCAGGGCCAGACAACATCCCAGGTTGTGTGTTGAAAGACTGGGCAGAGGAACTGATGGATGTCTTCACAGACATCTTTAACAACTCCCTGAGGCAAGCCATTGTTCCATCAGGCTTCAAAACAGCCACCATCATACCTGTGCCAAAGAAACCATCCCCATCCCGCTTCAATGACTACCGTCCTGTTGCACTGACACCCATCGTCATGAAGTGCTTCGAACGTCTAGTCATGTCACACATCAAATCCACCCTGCCTCCCAACCTGGACCCATACCAATTTGCATACAGAGCAAAGTGGTTCAAAGAGGATGCAATCTCCTCCGCCCTCCACCCAGCTCTCACTCACCTGGACAAGAAAGACTCATATGTGAGAATGCTGTTTATAGACTTCAGCTCAGCATTCAATACCATAATACCACAACAACGCATCTGCAAACTGGACAAACTGGGCCTCAGCACCTCCCTCTGCAACTGGCTGCTGGATTTCCTTAGACAGAGGCCTCAAGCGGTGCGTGTTGGCAACAACATCTCACGCAGCATCACACTGAGTACAGGGGCCCCACAAGGCTGTGTGCTCAGTCCACTGCTTTTCACCCTGCTGACACATGACTGCACGCCCACCCACAGCTCCAACCACCTTGTGAAGTTTGCGGACAACGCAACACTGGTGGGGCTCATCACCAAGGGCGACGAGACCCACTACAGCGAAGAGGTTGAGCTCCTGACCATGTGGTGCAAAGACAACAATCTCCTACTAAACGTCAGCAAGACCAAAGAGATTGTTGTCAACTTCCAGAGAGGCCACACTCAACACCACCCGCTGACCATCGATGGAGCTGCAGTGGAGAGGGTGAGAAGCACCAAGTTCCTGGGGGTGCATATCAGTGAGGACCTCTCTTGGACCACCAACATTGCATCATTGGCCAAGAAAGCACAGCAACGCCTCTACTTCCTGCGCAAACTCAAGCGGGCAAGTGCCCCACCACCCATCATGACCACATTCTACCGAGGAACCATAGAGAGCATCCTCTCTAGCTGCATCACGGTGTGGGATGGGAGCTGCAATGATTACAGCAGGAAAGCTCTACAACCAGCGTGAGAACAGCTGAGAGGATAATTGGCACATCACTCCCCTCCCTGCAAGACTTCACCCGCCTTACCCGAAAAGCACTTACAATTGCAAGTGATGCAAGCCACCCTGCACACAACCTGTTCACCCTCTTGCCTTCAGGTAACAGGTACAGGAGCCTCCGCTCCCACACTACCAGACTCACTAACAGCTTCATTCACCTGGCTGTAAGACTTCTGAACTCTCTCCCTTCCCCATCCTCAGCCTCTGCCAACAGAGTCACCAGTCTGGCTGGTGTCTAGAAGTCTGTCCCCACGCCCACACACAAAAGGTCTTCACTCTGGACTCTGACCCACACAAATAACAATGTTTATTTTATTAGTTATTTTTAATATTATCGCTGCACTTTTTATTTATTATAGTCTTAATTTGGAATGCCCTGTTGTTGTTTTTATTGTTGTCCTGTCCTGTCGATACTTGTTTGCATGGGATAGCGGGAAACGCAATTTCGATTCCTTTATAGGTCCAGTATATGTATAGAAATTGACAAATAAACTACTTGAACTTGAACTTGAAGTCAAGGTGGGGTGATTGCTACAGCCGCAGTAGCCATCTTCCTCATGTGTTTTTGTCAGGTAGAAGTCCCTCCCCATCAGTTCTGTAAGAGGCGCAGCACCGATGCAGTTAACACTGGCATCATTGCTAACACTGGCATTGTTGCTACACTGACATTGTTGCTAACAGTGGCTATGGTGCTTCAAAAAATGGGGCTCGTCGGTTTTTTCAGTTTAGAAACGGAAGGTGTTGGTATTTGTTCTCATGATATCCCCAGTGTTAACTTAGCATCTTATCCCTTTTACATTTTTATCTTATTTTTCTTTTTCTTTTTTGAATTTACTACATTATTATATTATTATTATATTATTTTATTATTTTTACTAAATATTTCTATTTATTTACATTTTCTCTTAGTTTTCAACCTCTTTATCTTTTATTTATAAACTTGTGTATTTGTTGAGGGCACCTGGGGGGATTGCATCTAATTTAGTTACAATGTACAACGACAATGAAGATATTCATTCATTCATAACACTTTAGTCCTCGTCGGCTATTAGTAAAAAACTGACTTGTTGTAGAAGAGAGTACCCAGGAAAATCTATTCTTACCTTGAGTTCAGCAAAAATGTGCTTACTTGGTTTCAAAATCTCATCACCTTTCCGTCCCCCAGGAGAACTGGCCTCTGAGAGAATTATTCAGCCGCGAGGTCTTCTATTCTGGAGTGCAAGTCCCTCGCTGTCCACATAAAGTAGTGTTCATAAACTTGTTGAAGTCACAGAAGTTTTGTTTGCTTGCGCAGTTAGCAAGGAGACAAGGTGTGGTGGAATAAAGTTGCCTGAAGTCTTGTCTCCATGCCAAACCATTTATATAACTGTGGTGGAATTTCTATCATTAAAAGTCAGAATCATTTGACTTTGTCTGTTAATTCTTGCGAGCAAGGAGGAGCAGTTCTAAAAATATAAAGGATGTCCAGAATGGGAGGGCTCTCCTGAAAATGCCATTATCTGAGCACCCTTTTAACAGTTCTAGACTGTTACATAATAATTTCAACAGTTCATGTCTATCAAAAAGAGACACTCCAATAGAAAATGAAGTGGAAAAACAACAAAGGTTGCGAAATGTAATACAGATGCTCAATATCAGAAACATAGTTTGAGACAAGAAAGAGGGAACTTTGGATAAAGAGTACAGGCAAAACAGCCACGATTGTCAGCAAACTGAAACTTGAGCGATACTATCTTATGCCAAAAGGTTATTCTAGCTTTACAGAATTCAAAATCTCAGCAACAGTTGTTTTTGGCCTAAGACTATTATAGACATGTCTACGGAATATAAGGCATTTTCTATTACATGACATTGGTGTATAAATGTTCCTCCCCATGCATAGCAGCAGTCTAGCTGATAGTGTCCATGTCAAAGTTCTCTTGTATGTGTTTACAAAGTGAGGTTTTGGCCATGCTAATACTAACTAACTGACAGGCTGAGCAAATATAATAGTCAACATGTTTATACAGATGTCAGATAATGACATTGTCATGTCAAGATAAAGTTAAGATAAAGGTCAGTATGTTTGCGTACACTTTGCCTGGAGTTCATTTGGGCTGTTTCCTCTTTCTGCATGCAAGGAAGGCTGAACACAGTAACCTTTTAATACAAAATAAGGTTACAACCTTAATTTCTCTAATAGTTCCTCTACAGATAACATTGTTTTGGACATGGAGTAGAACAAGTTTATATTTGATGGGTTTACTTTGACTTGATGGGTGTAATCTGTGAAGAATGAATGGCACCATGCAATGGCTAAAACCCTAAGCAATAACCCAGGGTTGATTGTCACAGGAACTGGGCAAAGTGTGCTGGTGTGAAAGGTTCCCAAAAAAAACTGCAGAATGGACAGAAAATATTAGATGGCATTGTATCAAGGCCTATCAGGAGAATAAGCCAATTGTAACAATTGTAGTAGGCCAATAGATCTGTTTTAAAAGTTTCGGGGTGTAATTTGTTTGGTATACTTCAGATACAGTTGATGACAGAGAGGTGCATACCATAAGTTAGTAAACACTGTAGTCTAAACGAACAGTGCACATCCACTACAGTGTAAAGGCAGCACGTGGGGTCGGTTTCCAATTAATTTTCAATTAAACCAGGCGTTGACGCTGGTGAACACAGGTGGCTTTGCAGAACACCCTTCAAAGTTGTCACTTTCAAAAGGATGCATGCCTTATAGCTCATGGGGGCAAAACAAGTCTGAAAATACTGTGTTGGCTGCATGAACTTTTGTCAACAGTAAACATTTTTGAAGATTTTCACAAAATAACCTAAACTCTGCAATTTCTCCAATTGTCATGAACTGTTGTGTACATGTATTAAATAAATGTCTGTATCAAGTCAATTTTCTAATGTTTTTTGCTGTTGAAGAGGAACCTGCCATTGTTGCCTCCCGCTATATTTGGGGTTTCTGTGGTAGGAGGTAATCTATTGGTTTTGTTCGTTTTCTTATTATTATATTTCTTTATGAAATGGCTCAATAGCTCAAAAAGTTCTGTCCCAATTTTTTGGGATTACTCCCCTAGTGTGAATTGCCCATGTATGCCCACATATTGTCTCACAAGTAACTTCCAGTGTATGTTCTTGGAAATTCACAATGGCTATTGTTGTGTCAAAATCACTAAGGTCAACCTGAAAGACAAGCGAGAGATAGTAATGAATGACACATCCTCTCATTCATTGCAAATTAGATCATTCCGATTACTACAATTGGTTAATGAATGGAACACCATCCTAATAATATATAGCACAAATACAGCATTAGAGATAAGAAAATAAAGCATAAATACAGTTCTATTGAATTAATTAATTTATGGACATTAACAATACGAACGATAATATTTTAATTTCAGACCAATACTTAAAGGTATTGTAACCTGTGTTACAACCACAAGCTCTTAAAACGTATAATGTGCAAAAAGCGTCCAGGTGGCTTTTATTTAACAACCATGTTATAGTCAAGTCATATCCTTTTCATTTACCTTTGGAATGGATTAACTTTTCCTACTGCTAGCCCCCAGTGTACATTGTGTATTTAATAACTAACCACAATAGGATCAAATCATCTATGAAGTTAGAAAAAAGTGTATGTGGATCAAATGGTTGTTTTATTTTATAACCTGCTATATTTTGTTTCTTGATCCCAGTTGCTCCAACCATCCATGAGACGAAGAGCCACGCGGTAGGGCTAGGTCGCACCGCTCTTCTGAGGTGTGAGGCTGCAGCTGTTCCTGTCCCAGCATTTGAGTGGTACAAGGGAGAGAAAAGGTGAGACCCTAATCCTCTCACGTATGTGTATGAGATTAAAACATTGGTTACCATACTATAACTTTCAACTTTTTACATATCCAGTCTCATATAATAAACACATTTAGTTCACATTTAACATACAAATCCCCTGGCATCTATAAAATATTACACAGCATAATGCTAACAATGCCATTAATTGCATCCATACTATGAATAGGTCCTAGAGAATTCAGAAGGGGACGTAATTGACACCTTATCTGCATCTTGCATTCTAATGAAATGTTTACTTAACATTATCCACTGGTTTAGTAATTCCCAGCACATACTGTATTTCAATTAGTCTAGATTCAAGTGCTGGTTCTTGTTCTTCAGTTTATACACAATTAAACTAGACTGTGTAACAGGGAGTCTATGAAGCCTCCGCAATAGGAACACAATTATCAACAGCCAAGAGGTTTACAAATTAGTATGTACTAGCATGTAAGTCAGCTCTCCTCCCTCCCTGTGATTTGCTGATGAGAGTTATTTAAACTCTGTAGAAATCTGTTGAGGATGGTTCATTGCATTGTGTTGTCTTACTCCTTGACTCGGCATGAGTCAAAAAAGACCTGTAATATTTGTCTTTTATTGTGTTGCAGGATTAACAAGGGTCAAGGTATTGACATCAAGAACCTCAGCTCCAGATCAGTGCTCACCATGACCAACATGACAGAGGATCGCTATGGTAACTACACATGTGTAGCCATCAACAAGCTGGGGACAGCCAACACCAGTGTCCCCCTCATTCGTAAGTAGACAGTATTTTCTCAGTATAGCAAACCTTAACCGTAGTCTTGAAAGTCACATAGTTTGGAATGTTTTATATATACATCTGTGGAAACCAGTGTGACCAGTCTGTTTGTGACTACACTGATTCTATTAAATGTTTTCAATGTATTTGTTATCTGGTTTTATCTGGTAATTGCTCTGCATGCATGTTTTTGTGTAGTTTTCAAGGGTTAGGGTTAGAACCGAAGGTGGTGGTGTAGACAAGCACTTACAAGAGGAGTTGTGTATGTGTAATTTAACTATATCTGTCTTTGATATATATTGGCAAGGACAATTTAACAGTTCAATTGCTTACTGGGCTGTGGTTTTTCTCCTAATATTGGTCTGTCATCATCCCACCAGGCCCTGACATTAAAGATACATTTACAATAGACTATCAAGGGAGGGCTTGAGTCTCCTGTTTCTATATGCACAAATAACACATCAATAAACTTCCAATGACACCTCTTAATGTGACACTGGCACACAATTGTCACACAAACATTATCATGCAACACAATTACACTGCACTGAACTGGACAAAAATGTAATACATTTGTTTAAACATCATGAAGACAAGTAATCAAAGCACCTGTGACCTCAATCAATCAAATCAAAGATTGATGTAACCTGTCATCAAAAAACGAATGATCAAAAATCGTGTATCATTTACGTTTCTAAATCTAGCAGTCATGCTAAGCGAATGATGAAAACAAATCTTTTCTGTAATATTTTCGGAGCGTATGCATTAACGTCATTAGAAAATTATCTAAAGGACTTGTAAACCTTCTGTTTACTCCACTGAGCATATGTAACAGTAACAGTTCCGTAACAGTTCCGATGTGAGACTAAATGAACGAATCACTGTTTGAGAGGATTCGTTACTCCCGAGTCTTTGTTCATTCTGAACATTCACGAACATCACATCACTAGGAGAGACTAAGCTAGATGAGATGAGATAAGTAGTTGCATGTCGAGGAGAGTGAGACAAAGACTCGAGCGTTAGATTCATGGAAAATTGTTGAAGAGTGTGGTTTTGTATTACAACAGAAATGCCTTGTCATTGACTGGTGGGTACTTGAAACTATGCAGAGTTTTCTTATCTATGATCCCAACCAGTAGTTTCTGTTAGCTACTTAATAAGAGGAGACTGACTGTTAGAGTTAGCTTGTTAATAGCTCATCCGGTTGTGTCCTACTAGAGTTAGCTTGTTGGTAACTCATCCGGTTGTGTCCTACATCTGGACTCCTAGAGCCAGATCGGCTGGAGCTTGTCAGTTAATTGAAGATCCATGAGGATTTATCGTCAAGATTCCAGCTACGTTTTAGTAATGATGTGACCGTTCACCCTTGGAACTGTAAGTCTATCTTTAATTTTGTTGTTCAAGTTGTTGCTCTAGTTAAGTGAAGCGGCATATAGTTTTTTGCCTAAACATCATCTTAAGGATAGGCCAGGGATGCAGCATTTATTATTTTGCATGAGTGAGAGTGGTGTATGTGTGGGCCCACTCTCATTGTCAGTGATTTGAGTACATACAGTACTGTATGACGTGAACATCTTCATTTGAATATATTGTATTGTCATAGATTTGTGAATTAGAGTACCAACAATATATTGTATTGTTTATTTTTATAGATATTCAGAATGAAAGAGAGAAAGGGGATGGAGTAAATAAACGTAGTGTTGTAAAGGAATAAAAGGGACCTCCGTTAGGAGTAAAAATTACACTCAATATCTTGTTTAATTTACATTATTTTGGTCAATATCTTAAGGAATTGAATCATTTAACACTAAAATCAAATCTGTTCGTAATTACTCATTGATATGCAGTGTCCTAATCATTCATAGTCATCCAAAGATTTGGTCAATAAAACCATACATTTTAAGTAAAGGTAACACAAACTTCTTTTTTTTAACAGGACGAACTCAACTGTTCCAGCCATTCAGCTCCTTTTATACAGTATATACAGTATATACAGTATATACAGTATATACAGTATATATATATATATAATTAATCAACCTTGTATATGATAGGCGGTTGGGCGCTACATAAAATGGAGGCACCACTGGGATTTCATGTTAAATAAAATAGGACAATTTAACAAAGTAAAAAAAATAAAATAAAAAAATATATATATATATATATGTGTGGTGTGTGTGTAAATAAATAAAATCATAGAGCTGATCTCTCAAAACCAGTCCAAAATCAGATAGAATTATCTCCCTTTTGAATTGGTTTACACAAGTAAATATTTCAATACAGTTGTTTAAGAAGAGAATGATGACACAGTTTCTCCTCTGGTGCACTGGAGAGTGCATTGATCCTGGTCACGCCATTCGTATGACCCTCAACATCAGTGTTTGACCGTATTATGTAAGTGTCGGGAAAAGGTGAATACCCAGACCCTTGGATGTTTTGCCTGAAGGAGAAGGAAAGCGTGGAGGATTTTTGGACCTTCCGCTGAGGTAAATTAAGTTGTCTTTGAACATCATACGCCATCTCAAGATGGACATAGGGAGGTTGCAGCTAGCCCACTCCAAAGATGCTTTCCTAAAGCTATCATTAGAGCAGTTGGTTATTTGATAGAGAAAACAAAAAGGTAATGGTGAACGGTGAAGGTAATGGTCATAAGAGATTGAGAACATTCTCTTAAGTCATTCCTATAACTACTCGGGAAGAACAGCTATAAAATTGGATTGAGCAAGCTTGGTTTATGGATGAGGAATGTGATCAATCTGACCGAGAGAAGTGAATGAGGATACTGGAAAGTTTAAAGGGACCAGCCCTGGAAATAATCCAAGCAATCTGATTCAATAATCCAGAAGTAACTCCAGAAGACTACATTGATGCAGTTGAAAACACTTTTGGAACACACAAAACTGGGGAAGAGCTCTACTTTTCTTTACGACTCCTAAGCCTGCACCCCATTGATATAGCCAGCTGCACAAGTGTATAGACTACAGAATACGGAACTGCCACACCATTCCAGACCAGTATGCTGTACCAGGTATTGATGATGCACTGGAATGTTGCACCGGGAGTAAGTGGTTTCTGTGTTAGAACTGCTTAGCAGATAGTATGAGATCCCGATGGTTGGAGAGGACAAAGAGAAAACTGCCTTTGTTCAGGAAGACCTTGGAGGACCATGAAGAACACCTCCTAAAAGTTCTTGACAGGCTCGAAGAATGTGGTAATCAAGGGTTACCCTCTCATACAGAAAGGATGGAAGAATTCTAAGATGGAATGCAGGTCCTACTATAAAGTGGGGGAGTCTTTCGGTGATCGATGGGAACAGTCATGTAGTGATGATCGATGGGAACAGTCATGTAGTGATGCTTTTAGGGAAGTCATACGTTGTCTGACCCACGCATCCATCTTGGCGTTCGCTGACCATAACCAAGCCCTATGTCTTACTAAAAGTAAGCCGTATTAAAACAAGAGCATGACGAGGGTTTGAAACTTGTGGCCTTCGCAAGCCAAAAACTCAGTATGTCCGAAAGAACTATCCAGTCCACCAACTTGAATTTCTGGCATTGAAATGGGCAGTGGTGGACACGTTTCATGATTATTTGTACAGAGCCAGCTTCATAGTGAAAACTGACAATAGCTTGCTCAGGTACATTTTAACAACTGCCAAACTAAACGGTACTGGACACCGTTAGCTTGCTGCACAAGCAACATACAATTTTACTCTTCAGTACTGACCTAAAAGTAGCAACATCAACACTGACTCAGTGTCTCGTAACTTTTCAACCACTGATGAGGGTGGGTGGCAACAGAGAAGGACATTTACTTACTGCTGTTTAAGGTGAGAGTCTGGAAACAATGCTGTTACGAATGGAAGCACCCAAGCAACAAATTGTAGAGCAAGTACTTATCAGAGTGATTCAGAGACCATCTGGCATTGACCAGCTTGTCGTGCCTAGAATGTACATTCCAATGAGTCCCTTCATGATGTGTGGACACTTGGGAGTGGAGAAAACAAAAGTGCTCATCATAGACAGATTTGACCCAAAATGGCTGCAGAGATTGAACAGTAAATAAAGAATTGTGGCAGAGTGTCACATGAAAGACTGTACCCCAGAGAGCTGCTCTTTTGAATCATATCTCGAGTAAGGGACCCCTTGATCTGGTGTGTATTGATTTTCTGTCACTTGAACCTGATTCCCAAGGAATTGCCATTATACTAGTTCTGACTGACACTTCACGCGTTACGCACAAGCTTTCCCTGCAAAAGATCAAAAGGCATCAATAGGTTAGAAAATTCTGTTCTTTCAGAAAAGTTCTGTTGAGAAATAGTTCGTACACTATGGGCTCCATGCTAAAATTCATTCGGATCAGGGGTGTTTTTTTAAATGTAAACAAATCCGGGACCTCTTGCAAATGTTGGGGATCCATAACATTGTAGTTCATAGCTGTTAAAACATGAATTAAATGGTAATCAGTTATAAATATATTATTAAGAAGAAGACGTATTATGCATATTAGCTTTTTTTGGTCACCCTAGCTGTCAATTAGGGTCACCTGGGTTATTGGTTAGGGGGGAGTTACAAAGCAAGAGGAGAGGAGATGAGTAGTTGCACGTGGGGAGAGAGTGAGACAAACACTCAAGCAGTAGATACACGAACATTTTTTGTAAAGTGTGGTTCCGTAATGTAACAGAAATTCCTTGTACAAAGTAATTGTTACTGGTGGGTAACTAAGCAGAGGGTTGAGGGTGTTATTCCATTAGGGTGTCTCTGTCTATGCCCCTCATATCTTAATCCCACTGTTTAGGGCTAAAATGAGAAGAGATAGTGAAATGGAACTCATCTATTGCTAAATTCTGCGGGCATGTATGCAAGTGGAATGATGAATGTCTTGTTTATTTGTTGTCATTATCAATCACAGCTTGTAAAAAATGTAATCTCTTTGTGCTTGTTTAGTCCATCTTTGCTTTTTTTTTGTTGCCATGTGTCTTGGATTGTGTCATAACTTATTTGTGCGGATCGTCAAAAAATATAAGGTATTGTATTTTGGCAAGTTGAATTGAAATCACTTTTTATGCCCTCTATTTGCACATCTTCATTGTCAATTTTTCAGCATGTTTTTTGTCAGGTACTTGAAAATATAGTCATACATATGCTATTGGTGCATTGGAGTTAGTCAACTTAATTTGAACATATCCAAATATGTACAGTATGATTAGATTTGTTAAGAGATTGCCACACTAAGGGCGTAAGCAAGGAACTGTAAATGCACCACGGTACCAGCTAAGTCTCTGGGGTAGAACCCAAGGGACTGGTGTCGTGATTGCAAAATTTTATTAATTTGGTATTTTGTGCTTTTGATTAGCTCTATAAATAAATTAGTTGACTGATTGGTGCCTTTATTGATGGCCTTGGATAATTGTTTTATGAAATAAATTAAAATTGCTCATGAAGAAACATGTTTGAAGGAGCAGCACTGCTCTAATATGCCGGTATCCCTCCAGACTCGTCATACCCTGAACTTTACATGTCTACTTCGAGGTGCACTTTGCAGAATCTATGCAATCGCAGACCAGTTAAGTTGCTTGGTCTATCCAGTTGGAGATCGAAGTCAAGGTGGAATTGGTGAAGGTTGCAGCAACTGTCTGTAATCCTACATACATCTTCAATACAAATGGGCAAAGCCAAGGAATTTCTGGAGCTCCTCATGGGAGTTGGAGACAGGCCATTCAGAGACTGCCTTGAACTTTGCAGTGTCCATTTGGATCCCAAGTAAAAGGAAAAGGTGGAATAAGTAACTGAGTCAATAAGGCCAAAACACAGATGGATCTTTTGACCAATGGGTGGTATTGCCAGCCAGGACAAGAAACAACTGAAAGTAGGTGAGCGTTGTCTGATCTGAAACCATGGAAACCACGGGCAGGAGATAAAGCAGCCCTCAAAACAGCAAGAGCTAATCTGTCCCGCAGCATCAAAAATGCAAAACGGTCATATGCTCAAATAATCAACAATCACTTCACAGACAGCAGAGACACACGGAGTCTGTGGAAAGGCATTCAGACCATCACAGACTACCATACCACTACCCCCGCCACAGGCCTGTGATGATGACACATCCCTCCCAGATGCACTCAACCACTTTTATTCACGGTTCGACATGCAGAATGACACACCTGCACAAAAACTGCCCACACCTCCCAACGACCAGGCACTCTGTCTCCAGCCGACGTAAGGAAGACCCTATCTAGGATTAACCCACGCAAGGCTGCGGATCCTGACAACATACCTGGTCGGATACTGAAAGACTGTTCTGTACAGCTGACAGATGTCCTAACAGATATCTTCAACACCTCGCTGACCCAAGCAGTCGTCCCCACATGTCTCAAATCCACAACAATCATACCGGTACCAAAGAAATCAACTGTGTCCTGTCTAAATTACTACCGTCCCATAGCACTGACTCCAATCATAATGAAGTGATTTGAGAGGTTAGTCATGCACAACATCAAAACCAGCCTGCCCAACACACTCGATCCGCTCCAGTTTGCATACCGTCCGAACCACTCCACAGACGATGCAATCTCCTCAACCCTCCACCTGGCTCTTACCCACCTAGAAAACATATACTCTTACGTTAGAATGCTGTTCATTCACTTCAGATCAGCATTCAACACAATAATCCCACAACAGCTCACAAATAAACTAAACCTACTGGGCCTTAACAATTCCCTCTGTAATTGGATTCTGGGCTTTCTAACCGGAAGACCTCAATCAGTCCGTGTCGCCAGGACCTCACCTGGATCACCAACACCAAGTCACTCTCGAAGAAGGCACATCAGCGCCTACACTTTCTCTGCCGGCGGAAGAGAGCAAGTCTCCCTCCACCCATCCTCACCACATTCTACAGGGGCACCATTGAGAGTGTGCTGACCAGCTGCATCACTGTCTGGTACGAGAACTGTACTGCAGTAGACTGCATGACCATCCAGAGGACAGTGAACACGGCTGCGAGGATCATCGGTGCCCCTCTCCCCTCCATCCTAGACATTTTCCAGACACGATGCTCCAGCAAAGCCAATGGTATCGTAAAGGACCCCACTCACCCCTCCCACAGCCTCTTCCAGCTCCTACCATTAGGCAGACGGTTCCGGAGCATCAGAGCCCGCTCTGCCAGACTGCTCAACAGCTTTTTTCCCCAGGCTGTGAGAGCCCTGAACTCTCCCGAGTCTCTCTGACTCCCCAAACAAAACTAAGACAATCCGAAAACTTGCACTAGTCACTCACCCATTGCACTATTCACTTTTCATGCACACTGCTGTGTGTACACAAACTGCACTAAAGACTCTGTAATATGTGTATGTTTACACGCTCATATTTCTTGCACATGTACAGTACTCTTTGCACATGTACAGCTCCCTATCGGTAAGTATTCGTACGGTTTGTATAGTTTGTATATTTTTTTGTTTATGTATAGGAACATTTTTATATTTATTTTAAATTGATTGTTGTTTGCCTGTACTGTTGTATGTCTGTACTTCTGTAGCACCGTGGCTCTGTGAGGCACAGCATTTTGTTCCACTGTCCTTCTATAGACACAATGAAACAGAAGACATTAATTTCCACCTGAATTTGGTTTCGCATTGCAGATCCCTGCAGTTGACCATAGATGGGAGGTATTAGCTGGGAAACATAATGGGACCACAGCACAAAGCCTTACCTAGTCCATATTAGCTGGAAAACACAATGGGACCACAGTATGAAGCTTTACCTAGTCCAAGTCCAAAGTTGACTATAATTCCACAAAAGATTAATAGTTTACATGTGTTTCTAAGAGTACATCCAGTAATTTTCCATAAGTGACCTGTGGAAACTCCACAGGTAACCTTGCTAACGATGGTCAAATGCTTTTATATACTTGCACAAGAAAGTATTACTTTTTTATAATTGTTGGAAAGGTGGTACTTAGAGGTATGATATCCCATATCCAGATCTCCCAACAGTATTGCTCACACAGCAACTGCAGCGTAAGCGCTTTATCTGAGGATCTTCTCCAGACTTTTAACTTGTTACTTAAATTGAGGTACTTGGGTTGGATGTACTTTTAATTACTTGTATTTCACTTTTTTCACATCCTCTTTGGGATCAATTTTGGCAATACTAAGACAATGTCAGTATGTAAAATGTACTTTTGGTCACAAAATTGTGGCTTGTATTGCATTGTACTTTATGCTGCACTGATTAGAACTATACAATTTTTCGTGGCAAAAGTGCCTTGAATGCAAGTTAGTTTGCTAGCCTCTTTAGTGGCAGCCTATATTGTCACATCGTCAGTACTCATTAGCAACGACCCATAGATGCTATGTGCTAGTTTGTCAAATAGCACCAGCAAGCCCTCAACATTATCCCATAGCTGAAAGTTTAGGAAAGTTAAGGCTACTTTTCGCTAGGGGTTTAACTGTCACAAATGTACTTCCCTGCTGCTCGCTATATTTTTAAGCTGACAATTTAAACATAATTTGTTTAACTTGCTTAAAGCTGTTAAATGCTTCTTTATTATTTTATGCTTTTTATGCTAGAAAAGTAATGGACGATCCTCTTTACAGCTCCATATTTTCGAGGCTGAAACACTGTTCTAAATTTGAGATATCATACAGTACTTTCATAATTTTTCTCATACATACTTCAAGATTTGCATTTGTCACATATATGATTATGCATGGTTCAATATGCAGTGATACGTGCTATTGTACCTGCAACAACTCCAATTGAAAATGAAAATAAAATAAAAGGATGCTTAGAAGAGACTAAAACTACGATTAAATAAAATGGCACAAGCAGTAATTTAACACTTGGAGTTGAGCAGAAGGATGTCCTGAAAGAAAAAATCATTCTCTTTCTGGCCTGACTGCAGCAGGGGGAGGAGTTTCCAGGGTGGTTGGGCTTTGTGAGAATCTTCCCAGCCCTGGGCCTGCATCAATTGTTATAGATGTTTAGCAGGTCAGAGACGGTGGTTCTAATGGCCCACTCGGCTTAATGGAGAAATCCTACTTGGTGCAGCTGCCTATCCAGATGGGAATAGTCTAACACAAGATGCACCTGAGATGCACCTGTGTAATAGATGCTGTCTGCCCTTCACAGTTCTGTAGATGTGAAGTGACTATGACAGGTTCTGATCCTGGTTATAAGGGATCCTCTGGTTAGACAAGTAAGTAAGCGTTATGCTAGACAAATGTAAGTCTTATGTCTTTGTGGGAAATCCCAGTGGTGTTTACACATATACTGTATACATGTATATAGATGTGTAGTTATGAGCCCATGGACTCAGGACGTTTAGGAGCGGCATGGTGTAGAACTTCTGACTGCTGCTAGCTAGTTGTTGAATGTTACGGACATGACAGCGCTTTGCACTCACCCTTTGCAACCACAACAGCATCAACTTTTCAAGGAAGGCTTCCCATGAGGTTTAGGAGTGTTTATGGGAAATTTTGATCATTCTTCCATAAGTGCATTTGTGAAGTCAGACACGGATGTTGTACCAAACTGTTTTTCGGGAGGTGAGCTTGGCCCCTTAATTTGAGATAAAGGACCTGTCATACGACCAACATCGTGACAACGGGAACTTCATTTTTCAACATGATAGCAGTCCAGTGCACAAAGCAAAGGCCATTTAGACATGGGTGAGCAAATTAGATGTGGAAATACTTGACTGTCCTGACCTCAACCCGATAGAACAACATGGGTATGAATTAGAGCACAGACTGTGAGCCAGGCCTTCTCATTAAACATCAGTGTCTGACCACTTGGTATGATCTTTTGGTCTGGACAATGTGTGCCTTTGGCTTTGGTATGGATATATCCCTTGACCCCTTGAGTCCCTACCAAATGATACACCTTTGCTGGTGTGTATTAAATGAATTACATTTTGATGTTTGCAAGGAATATAATATTAGACAGCAACAGAGATGAAACATGGCACTATGAAAGAGACCAACTTAACCCTTGTGTTCTCTTCGGGGACCAGAATGACCCAAAACTATGTTAAATGCACACACACACACCCACAATGAGACAATGAGATTTAATTTGCGTGATTGAAACTAAATATTTCTGCCTCATGTGTAGCATGGCTGCATATTTCAATGTCCAACTGGGTACAGGGTGAAAATGTCATTAACCTGTATTTCAGGGTTGAAGGTGGAGACTTTTTGACCATTAGGACAGGGGGAGTTGCAGAATGTGGAGAGCATGAGGGTTAAATCCAACTTTTTTTAATATGCTCTCAACCCACCTTGAAATAAAGCATTGATGCAAAAACGTTTGTCGGCAAAATGGCAAATAAATCTGATTATGAAAATAATGACACCCCAGATATTATTTGTTGGGATAGTTTTGCCTGTTACCAATCTCTGCTGTAGGCTATTGCTACGACGCTGATGAAAAAATATTTTGAAGAAATGATCTAGTGATCTAGATCTAGTGACAGTGAGTCTGCTATCTTTTTTTTGGTCAAATATACTGTCAGGCCATTGTCAGTGTTTTGGAATAAAGGTAAAGAAATTTCTTGCTAGCATAAAGTTAGATTTCTGATCATTGTCAGTGTCAAGTTATCCTGGTGGTTGTCAATATATGAATGTTCAAAATTAATTTTCTCATCAACACAAAATATTTTATGTACATGGTTCGAACATTGAGTACTATTGTGTAGTGAGGATGGATAGGCCTATACTTTATTATTACCGAATACTTAGCGTTGTTTACTTTTCAATCATTTATTTGTTGAGCATTCATTCATTACCTTTGCATAGAGTTAGCCTAGTGTATATAAACACAATATGGTTGTGTTATGAAAGTGTGCCATGGGCACCACACATGTCATCTTCTCCATGCACTGACAAAAACGCAATATAGTTCAGATAATGATAAATAAAGGGGGTAGATATTAAACACACAAACAACCACATAAATGATTTAGTAAGAACAAGACAGTCATAATAACACTCACTTTATAACTCAGCACAGAGACGACATGACAAACAGAAGACGATCTCTCGTTCAGATGACTGGCAGAGCCTTAATAGGAGGACAGAGCTCTAATTGGTCCGGACGAGGCATGCTATTGGTGCAGACGATAGCCAATTTGGGATGGACACTTGAACGAATGACTGTAAGGGAGAATGGAAGACATGAATTAAAAGACAAAACACAACGAAGACTGAGCACTCACAGACTCCGGGAAGGAAATTACTGTTCCAGTGATATATTTCTGTAGAAATAGATGGATAGATCATTCTTGGATTCCATTACACATACGTAAATTAAATATATAAATTGTCTGCTGTTGCGAACATAAGTCTCTTTACAACTCTTGCACTTAAAAGTGACAGAGGCTAAGACTGAGTGTTAAAGTTGTGTGTTAAAGTGTTAAATTACAATGGTGTTCTTCCATTTACCCTGAAATTGAAATATATTAATTGAGTGCCCATGTAACAGGATTACAAATGAGCTTTTAGGCAGGTTCTTACATACATTTGGATGGCCTGAATTTATTCACAATTAGAAAGCAAAAAGATTGGAATTAGATTGCAATTAGAAATGAAAAAGTCTAGGAGTAGGAGTATTTGTACATAGAAAGGTAAACGTGAACAATCATAATGGGTACAAGTATGCCAGGTGACTGATAAACTCTTCCTGTCTATAGGATGGGTAAGGAAGAACTTTGAATTATACGTTTGGAAAACAGAAGCATGATTTCGTCTCATCTCTCATTTAATCTTATGGGTCAGATATCCTTTTGCTAATGATTCCTCTGAATTTGAAGGATGATCTTTCTTTATATTGCTCCTATGGTTATTTAAAGCTGTTTCTGTAATATCAGATACAATGGCAAATTTTCTGTAAATAATATACTTACACTTAAAATATACAGTATATATAATTATAAATATAAAAAGTAAATGTCTTGTAAATGTATCAAAATTAATAATAAAACATTGATCTCACATTATATTTACAGATGTAAATATTCTGTAATTTATATTGTATACTGTACAGCCTTCTTAGACAAAAAGCCAGATGCTCACACATTTAATTATTACATTCCATATGTCCCCTTGTTGTTCTATCAGAAATGAGTTCATAAGGTAATCAGAATGAGAGTTCCCTCAAAAAAGCCAGTTTCTTCATTTTTATTCACAGCTCAAACCTTTTGTATTTAGTTGAAAAATATCTAACCACCTAAAGATGCCTGATTAATTTTGACATCTGGTTCTGGAGGTTTTTAATCCATTAAGCGTATCGAACCTTGCAATGATAAGGGGCCTGTCCTTACGCATCAATTTTAGTTGGTCATCATTTCCATGTCCTTTCTCTCATTTTTTTCCTTTTCTTTTTTTGTCTCCATTCTGTTAATAATACATGAATGTCCTCTTTTTCCCTTTCCCCCCTTTTTCCTGTAGCAATTATTGAACCTACCACAACTAGTGCTGTCTCAAGCCCAGGTCAGTATGTCACCATGCTGCACACCACCAGCAAAGGGATATTCTCAACACTAACCTGACCAAAGTCCTCTTCCATCTCAGTTATTTATCTCAATTGGCTGCGATGCCTGCCGGGGTTACGGCTTCACTGTATGTCTTCCTTTTTCATCAGTTAATTTATTTAGGATTGGTTAGTTTTGTTTCTGTCTTTTGTGAGCAACCTGTATCATTGCACACACCACATGCACTTGTTCCCCTTGTGGAATATAGTAGAAAATTTTTCAATGTGGCTGATGAGACTCATGCCATTCTAATAGAGCTAATGCTGATGGCTTTCCTCTCTTGGCTTCCTCATCCCCTTTCCTTCCTTCTCTATGCTAGTTAATGAAGTCTGCATGTAAAGCAGGATGTTGAGTGAGATGAACCCTGTTTTTGTGTTGTTTCCAGTGTACTGTCTTTCTCAGTATTTTTCTCTCTCATCCCTTTCTCTCTGACTGTTTCCCTGTTTTTTTTTCAATCAATTTCTCCCTTCTTCAACAGCTGGCTGTGGCTCTGCTGCCCCTTTCTAACCTTTTCTGCTGCTGATGCTTTTGTCATTGTTGCTTTGCGTAATCTCTTTACAAAAGCGGTATTTTCTCCCTCTCTTACAGTTTAAAGTAAGTCACAGAATGTAAGCTCTTCGACTGGTTACACAATTTTTGCTTAATACTATTCGTGCACAAATTCATATTTGGAGAATTACCATATGTGACACATTATGTTGAAAAGGGACCATTGTCAGGTAATTTCTCAGTTTTTTTCAGATTGTGAAAGTGCAGATGGTAAGATTTCATATGATCAAAATCTGAAAAATTGTTGAGGATGTGCATATGAGTGTTTGTGAACCTTTAATGCTCTAGCAGAGATATCCCCCTTGAAATATTCTAGACCTTTCCATGCCTTTAGACAGGCTGTCATTTCACTGTTGTGGAGACAAATATATGCATATTTGTAGTCCATCAAATTCCAGATTCTTGCTTTCTTGACTGATCCTAGATTTGTATTTTTATCACAATGGGAAAAGCTAGTTTAAAGCAATTTTCTTTCTATTCAATTCAGCAGATGTTGCAAGAACTCCCTTACACAAATATGTAATTTAGACGGTTATAACCTGAATAAGAATTTTATAGATAGTAAAACACGTAATCTAGGTAAAATGATGACAACAAATTAAATTGAATGAGGGTGATGTAAGAAATGAAGGACCTGTTTTATTATTCAGCCAAATTCGTAGAATGTGGACTTTTTGCGCTATTGAGCCATTTCACAGAGAAAAATTAAAATAATAACAGGGATTCTAACCAAAATTACAGGTTCTATCCTACAGGAGGAACCATAAGGGTTAGCAGCAGGCAGCAAAGGTTCCTCCTTTACATTTCAAACTTTTACAAAATTGATATTACACAGACATGCATTTCATACATGTAACTGTTTCCAAGGCAATTGGAGCAATGGCTGATTTTATGTCATTTTTTTAAAATTCTTCATAGATTGTCACTGTAGAAAAAAATGCATGCTACCAACATTATGGGTTCCTAAACCTTTTTGTTTCCCATGAGCAATAAGACATGCATACCGTCTTTTAGCCATTTTTGTCTGATGGGGTCAAAATTCGACCTCTTTGAAAGTGACACGTGTGAAGCATGCTCTGTAAGGCCAAGTCTGCTCTCGTCAAGCCCGTCATGCAGAGATCCATTCTTTAAAAGTTTTGGCTCAGGACTGGTTATAATATCACACCTGAGTTCACGGTTTCCAGGTCCGGCAAGAAATTTCAGCTTAGAAAGTGCTCAAAACCAGCGCAAAATGCCTGAAATCTGGCCCAATATTTTAATACTGTACAACATAGGAGTTGTGACATTTATCCAATAGATGCCTCCATCCATGAAATTTTAAAATGACTGATGTATTAATATTTTCCTTGTTTTGTGCTATGCTCAGGTTTCATTGATTCATTACATCAGACTACTTCCTTTCACTACTGAACTGAACTGAACCGAGAGACACAATGCAACAATTATTAATGAGGGAACACGCTACTAAAGGAAGTGCATTTAGGTCTACACATTCCCCATTTGTGCTATTTCCCGGTCACAGAGCACAGGACACCCCAAGGCAGAAATGCAGCTGCCACATGGAGTTTGTTATTAAACTATAAAATATAGACTATAAGCCTGCTACCACATCTTCATCCACGGCACTTTTTCACAGTTCCTCAGTTTGCTTTGAAATCTATGGATGCGTCAACTCTTCCTGAGTTGATCTTATTCTAGAATGTCAGTTGATGTATAATTGACAAGTGTCATGGATACAACTGGGTTGAGCTACTTTTGTGTGTAATTGGTGTGAGTGAAGCAGACTCAAGCTAATGGTAGACTCTCAAGTGCAAATACACTGCACAACATGCACATTCAGAGTGACCAATAGGATTATCTTAACTTCAATACAATAAAATATATATTTGACAAATACAATTACACACATTTAACTGAATGAACACAGCAACTGGAATACCTTGCGTGACTTTTCCAACCAAACTATTTTTTATAACTCTTTCTCTTTTTTGGCATTCCGTACTGCATACTGGGTACCCGAGGCCACTGACGATTATCTATGACGATTATCTATGATTATCTAGCTGACAATGTATATTTAAAAACAACATCTAAGCTAGCATCCTTGCCAAATCTGACTGCAGTTTTGTACCCCATACTGTATGAATTGTGTTATGGTTGATTGATTTAAAGAACTTTCTAAATGTATTAAATGTCTGTTAAATGTCAAGTACAGTTATAAATGTGTAAAAGACAGTTTTCCAATCAAATTAGGGTTTTTTTCTAAATCCTAGAGGTCTAAAAGGCTACCTTTGCCTGAACTGACATGCAGACACTCAGAGCTCTGAGTTTCAACATCCATTTACACATTTAGTCTATTCACAAGTAATCACACTGACTGAAAAGTATATGCTTGTATTGTAGCAGGGCTGTGATTGGTGTAGGAGTATGGTAGCAGAGTCAAGTCAGTGGTAGTTTGGTGGAGGCTGGTAGCAGAGCCAAGCCTGATGTGATTTGTGGAGGCTGGTAACAGAGCTAGGCCTTGGGTCATGAGAGTGTGATTTCTTGGATGTGCAAAATAAGTGATGATGATGTGAGGGGTGCGTGCATAGTTGCCAGGCATTGAACTTGGGGTGTGGCAGAGAGTCTAAGTCTCAGCCGCCACGTGTTGGCGTTTACCCCGGTAAACGAGACGGTCGTGTCCCTGCGCCTTCAAGCTGGGGTAGGGCTCTCACTGTTGTATCAGCCTATGGGCCGAACAGCAGCACAGAGTACCCGGCCTTCTTTGGGTCCCTGGGAGGGGTACTGGATAGTGCCCCAACCAGGGACTCCATTGTTCTGCTGGGGGATGTCAACGCCCACGTGGGCAACGACAGTGACACCTGGAGAGGGGTGATTGGGAAGAACGTCCCCCAAATCTGAACCCGAGCGGTGTTTTGCCATTGCACTTCTGTGCTAGTCACAGTTCGTCCATAACGAACACCATTTTCGAGCACAAGGGTGTCCATTAGTGCATGTGGCACCAGGGCACCCCAGGCCGAAGGTCGATGATCGAGCTTTTTGTTTGTCGTGTGCGTCCATCAGTGCACGTGGCACCAGGGCACCCTAGGCCGAAGGTCGATGATCGACTTTGTTGTCGTGTCCTCTGACCTCCGGCCACGTGTCTCGGACACTCGGGTAAAGAGAGGGGCAGAGCTGTCAACCGATCACCACCTGGTCGTGAGCTGGATCCGCTGGTGGAGGAGGAAGTCAGACAGACTTGGCAGGCCTAAGCGCATCGTGAGGGTCTGTTAGGAACGTCTGGCGGAGCCTTCTGTCAGCAGGGCCTTCAACTTGCACTTCCACGAGAGTTTCTCACAGATTCCGGGGGGACTGGGGACATTCTGAGTCTGAGTGGACTATGTTCTCGGCCTCCGTTGTCGATGCGGCGGCCCGGAGCTGCGGTCGTAAGGTCTCTGGTGCCTTTTGCGGCGGCAATCCCCGAACCCGGTGGTGGACACCGGAAGTAAGGGATGCTGTCAAACTAAAGAAGGAGTCCTATCGAGCCTGGTTGGCTTGTGGGACTCCTGAGATAGTTGACAGGTATCGGCAGGCAAAGCGTGCCGCGGCTCGGATTATCGCGGAGGCGAAAACTCTGGTCTGGGAGGAATACGGGGAGGCCATGGAAAAGGACTACCAGACGGCCGCAAGGAAATTCTGGCAAACCGTTCGCCAACTCAGGGGGGAGAAGCGGTTCTTCACCAACACCGTGTACGGTGCGGGCGGGGAGCTGCTGACCTCAACTGGGGACGTTGTTGAGCGGTGGAAGGAATACTTTGAGGATCTCCTCAAGCAGAGGCTAAGGACCCGGAGGTGGACTCGTCGATCACCCAGGCGGAAGTCACTGAGGTGGTCGGTGGGCTACTTGGTGGCAAAGCCCCGGGGGTAGATGAGGTCCGCCTCGAGTATCTTAAGTCTCTGGATGTTGTGGGGCTATCCTGCCTGACACGTCTCTTCAACATTGCGTGGCGCCTTGGGACGGTGCCTCTGGACTGGCAGACCGGGGTGGTGGTACCTATTTATAAGAAGGGGGACCGGAGGGTGTGTTCCAACTACAGGGGGATCACACTCCTCAGCCTCCCTGGTAAGTCTATGCCAGGGTACTGGAGAGGAGAATCTGTCCGATAGTCGAACCTCGGATTCAGGAAGAGCAGTGTGGGTTTCATCCTGGTCGCGGAACACTGGACCAGCTCTACACACTTCATTGGGTGCTTGAGGGTTTATGGGAGTTTGCCCAACCAGTTCACATGTGTTTTGTGGACCTGGAGAAGGCGTTCGACCGTGTCCCTCGCGGCGCCCTGTGGGGGGTTTGTCGGGAGTATGGGGTCCGGGGCCCTTTGCTCAGGGCCGTCCGGTCCCTGTATGACCGGAGCAGGAGCTTCTTCACATTGCCGGTAGTAAGTCGGACTTGTTCCCGGTGCGTGTTGGACTTCACCAGGGCTGCCCTTTGTCATCGGTTCTGTTCATTGTTTTTATGGACAGAATTTCTAGCCACAGCCAAGGGCCGGAGGGTGTCTGATTCGGGGAGCACAGGATCTCATCTCTGCTATTTGCAGATGATGTTGTCCCGATGGCTCCATCAGACCGGGACCTACAACATGCACTAGAGCAGTTTGCAGCCGAGTGTGAAGCGGCCGGGATAGGAATCAGCACCTTGAAATCTGAGGCCACGGTTCTCGACCGGAAAAAGGTGGCTTGCTCCCTCCGGGTGGGTGGGAAGTCCTTGCTTCAAGTGGATGAGTTCCAGTATCTCGGGGTATTGTTCACGAGTGAGGGAAGGACGGAATGTGAAATTGACAGGCGGATCGGTGTAGTGGCTGCAGTGATGCGGTCTCTGTACCGGTCCGTCGTGGTGAAGGAGCTGAGCCGGAAGGCAAAGCTCTCGATTTACCGGTCGATCTACTTTCCAACTCTCACCTATGGTCATGAACTTTGGGTAATGACCGAAAGGACAAGATCGTGGATACAAGCGGTCAAAATGAGTTTCCTTCGCAGGGTTGCCGGGCGCTCCCTTAGAGATAAGGTGAGGAGCTCGGTCTCACGGGAGGAGCTCGGAGTAGAGCTGCTGCTCCCCCACGTCGAAAGGAGCCAGCTGAGGTGGCTCGGGTATCTGTTTCGGATGCCAAATGGACGCCTCCCTCAGGAGGTGTTCCGGGCATGTCCTACCAGGAGGCGGCCCCGGGGAAGACCCAGGATATGTTGGAGGGACTATGTCTCTTGGCTGGCCTGGGAACGCCTAGGGATCCCCCCGGAGGAGCTGGAAGAGGCGTGTGTGGAGAAGGAAGTCTGGGCCTCCCTGCTCAGACTGCTGTCCCTGCGACCCGCCCCCGTATAAGCGGAAGACAATGGATGGATGGATGGATGGATGGAGGAAAGTGCAAACATAGAACATATATGGAACATAAGGAAGGTAGATGAAAGTATATAAAAAATCTATTATAAAATACAAATAAGATAAAAAAGTGGACACCAGCTGTACAGATGGGGGTAATATAACTATAGTAAGTGGGGTATATATAGTGCAGGGGGAGGGGGGTATATACACAGTAGTGCAAAATCACAGTGGTACGTTTTAAGTTGTCATGTTGCTAAGGTGACTTGTGCAGAGTGCAGTAGGAGGAGTCTTAGTGCTCTATCCTCCATAACTTTGGTTAATCTAACTCAATTTTTGGATTCTACCCTTAATGCATGACCATGTCTAACTCATGGTCTGCACTTCTCTGTCACCAACTGTCACCGGCTGTCTCTGGAGTGGAGGGTGGGGGCTTTATATCCAACAATTTACACTCCTGAAATTTTTAAACAGATATACTATCCAACTTCAATGGTAAATATCCAGTGGCTTATACTCCAATTGGGCCTTGATACAATGCCACATCGTATTTTCTGCCCATTCTACATGTGTTTGCAAACACCAGTGACAAACAACCATAGCCCTTGCATGGTGCCATTCATTTTTCTAAGATTACACCCATCAAGTTACAGTGAATAGTAACTGGTCCAACTCCATGTCCAAGCCCTTGGTATCTATGGAAGAGTGTAGTCATCACACTTGTCAAATCCTCCCAAGTCTGATGACTTCATAACTTTTGTGTAGGCCCCAAATATAGTAACTTGCAGACATACAACACAGATGAACAAAATATTTCTGGGACTCCATTGCTTTTGTCTGTGCCTGCAATTCTGGGAAGAAAACTATATGACAACAGTAATATTTAATTGCTAGTTAACAGCTTTGTCCAGCTTGGCCCACCATGGTGTATAACCTCCTTTTGCAGCATTGTAAATCAAGACAAGAGCCTTTTCATTAGGCCCCGTGACAGACTCATGCTGTCTAAGGGCCGTCAAATGTCAGGGCTGGGGCCAGAGCCAGAATGAGTCTGTGAGATTTTGAAGCGAGTGTGCTGTGGAGCAAATGAGACATTATTTTGGAGGAAGCCATAGCAATTAGCCAGGCATGCATGTTTCAAACATTCACACTCTTCCATTCAACTGTGTCATCGTCAAGAGTCTTAGAATTGATCTTGTGACTTGTAGTATCGAATAAAATAAAGTATCGATTAATGTTTAGTGAATATAAATGTGTATTAATGCTTGCAGACATAATCACACCATTTATCCAATGACTGTATAGTTTCAAAGCCCCGAAAAAAACTTTTTAAAGAAGCTCCATTGATGTCCATGGATGCTAGGCTTCAACGAGGGAATGCACTGTGATGCTACAGGAATGTATGAGAACGAAATCTAGTCATTTGACCTGCTATGTGTAGCTGATTCTGAACAAACTTGTATTCAAGATTAACGTGTTCCAACTAATTAAAAATAATAACACAACTGTACATTTTTGATTGTTCTTTTTTTTTACATCTTAGTAGAGCTTCTCTTACAACATGCAAAATTTCACAACTTTTTACATAATTTTTCTAGGACCTGCCATTGACTTCAATATCGCAAGAATAAGATAATTATACATAGAGCTGCAAGCAGGAATGGTGGATTCCTCCAAAAAGCATTGCGAGACATTTACAAATGTTAAATTCTTCACTGGCACATGTGGGCAGTAGTGGGCCATTGGAGGTGTGGTAGTTCCTCATAGCCTATACTTTCAATGTTTCAGAATTATAGAACAGTTTACAATTGGATACAAATTCGGAAATGCGATACCACCAGTGGGGAAGTCGTGGCCTGATGGTTAGGGAGTCGGGCTTGTAACCTGCAAGTTGCTGGTTCGATTCTCGCAACGGCAGGAGTCGAAGGTGGGGATTGTGAACAAACAGCACTCTCTCTGCCTTCGATACCATGACTGAGGTGCCCTTGAAAAGGCACCGAACCCCCAATTGCTTCCCGGGCGCTGGAGCAATAGCTGCCCACTGCTCCGGGTGTATGTTTACTGTGTGTGCACTTGGATGGGTTAAATGCAGAGGGTTAGTTTTGAGTATGGGTCACCATACTTGACAATACGTCACTTCACTTCAATATCCACAAGGACTTTTGCTTCAAGCTAAGGAGTGAAGGGTGGGGCTTGATCAGCCCACCTTTTCCAGAAAGCCTTGGATGTGTGCAACTTCCCAACCATTGATACATATTCCTTGTTGCAAAACGTATTCGTATTTCAAGTTAATTGAAGCTGTGGTTCATGAGGACTAGATTGATGTAGTTCGTTATCTTTATTGTACAGAAGATTTGATATGGCAGCCATTAAAGGTCTCTGAAGCTTCTTGTTCCTCATGGGAAATGAAGCACATATAATGAATTTCAGAATTTTAGGATTAATTGGATACAAATGGGATCACTTTGAAAATTGTCAAATTGGAACGTGGGTTTCTGTCTAAAGTGGGCCATGTTTGGTATAGAAGTTACTATTGTGCTTTTTACTGTACTGGACTAGGTGCTCCCATTGACCACAATGTCACGGAATAAAAATATAAATAAATAATAATATTAACAAATATAGCTACAAGTAGCAATGGCGGATTCCTCCAAAACATTGCAAACCATAAACATTTTTAAATCCTTCACAAAATGTCAACGTCTAGAGACTTTTATTTAGACTTTTTTGTACCCCATGAAAAATAAGTTATGCCTACCAACATTCAAACTTTTTAGACTGAAGGGGTGGAAATGCCATCACATCATGTGTCACATTTGGGCAGGGGTGGGCATTGGAGGTGTGGTAGTTACTCATGGCCTGTACTTTCAATGTGTCTAAATTTGAAGAACGTTTTACCATTGCATACAAAATTGGAAATACAGTACCACCAAGATCCACAAGGGTTTTTGCTTCAAGCCAAAGAGTGAGGCTTGGGCTGTTGCAAGCTTCCAGAAAGCTTTGGATGTATGCTTCTTCCCAAGTTTGCACCTTTATCAAGGGCCAGGATGTGTCTGTGAAAATTTGCATGGCCTATAGCGCCCTGTCAGCCCCTTTTTTGTGGTATTGCTGAGTCCAAATCAAATTAGACTCTGCATGTGTGGTGTAGGCGATCACCTTGTCAACAACATAAAAAAAATAATAATAACTATAACAAAATTTCCCCTGCGAGGAATTGATGCAGGGACCAGAGGCTGACGTCAATAAAAGGCTGCTCCACTGACAAATGGTACAGGAGACTATGGCTGGGATGCCAAGGCTATCTTTCAGTTGAGTGGGGGAAGCCGTGGCTAGATGGTGAGGGAGTCAGGTCTTGTAAGTGCGGTTCAATTACTCACAGGTCCCGCAGAATCGAAGGTGGGATGTGTGAATAACAGCACTCTTCTGCCTTCGATACATGACTGAGTGCCCTTGTAGCAAGCACGACCTCCAATTGCGTCCTGGGCGGAGCAATAGGCCCACGTTCCAGGTGTATGTTCAGCGTGTGTGCGGTTGTCCACTACTCACTGCTGTGTGTGCACTTGGATGGGTTAAATGCAGAGGTAAATTTCGAGTATGCGTAACCATACTTGACAATAGGTCACTTCACTCACTAATCCCAAAGAAAACAATAGACAGGATCATTTATGTAGTATAACTGGCATAGCTTTCATTTTGAGGATTTCTGTTTTATATCTAAATTTTGCAGCTTATTCCGCTGTCTTTGTCTCAAATACACACAAAAACTTATTTTATTATTCTCTTTCTCTGTCTGTCTCTTATCCCATTATGTATTTCTCCTTCACTAAAAAAGCTGGAAGTGTTGTGTTTGCAGCCAGTTCGGGTTAATTAAATGGCCAGTTGCATCACACAGTCAAAACAACTAAGGTTGGGTTTTACTGAAGATGCAGAAGGATATTAAAACAGAACCTAAATTAATGAAAGAAATAAGTATTAACAGCATTACTCTCCTACTGTACAAAAATAAACAATGTAATTGATGTTCAGAGAGGAGATTTAAAAAAAAGATCCTTCAGAAACTGTGGCTAAAGTAGGCTTTAATACAATTGATTGATTGTGATTCTGATGGCTCTACATGTCCCCACATATCATATAAGGAATTGCTTATTGCCGCTGAAAGATTTTAGCAGTGCTGGTAGAGCAATGTACACTTGCAAGGGCCTTCACATGGTAACAGTACTGGCATGCAGGATATGAGCTGTTGCTATGGTAACCGTCTTTGGTCTCTCTCAGCCCAGGAAAATGGTGGTATTATCATCTACTATGGATGGGAGGAAAATGAAAAAGGAAGGGAAACAGAGATCTCAGTACACACAGTATCACAATTTTCACCAGTTCATTGTCTTTTGTGTTTAGTTTTCCATCTGTGGTAGACTTGAATTTACAAATGATAGGTATGCAGCATGAGTAGGACTCACATTCATGAGACAGACACAATGAAATGTTGTATAATGTGTAATAATGCGGCATGAAGCTTTTCAAATTAACGTTTGAAGTGTCTAGTCTTTAGCCACAAAACATATTGCAGCCAAGGGTTTATTTGATCTAAACTGAAGTGCTATACTGTGAACTAACAACTACATTGAATTCAGACTCAAAATAAACTAAAAACTTCATGATTCTAGAAATGTATAATTGTCTCAATAAATCAGGCTTGTGTGTCATTGACACACTCAAGGTCAACATGTTTGTGTATGTATTCATACTTGTGCTTGTATATACGAAAATGCAGACATAGTTTTACAGATAACTGTGTATACTGGTATGTGCATATGACACAAATCCATGTCAGATGATTACATTTTTAACTAATTACATAGCTGTGTGAATGAATGCTGAGGTGGCTGTGCTTAAGCTAGGAAGCTTGTGTTTGCCTCTGTGTGTACATACGTAATTGTTTGTGTGTATGTGTGTTCTTGTCTGTGTGAGTCAGTCCCCATCCTATTTCCCCAGCATGGACTTGTCCTCTCTGACTTTGGTGCTATTCTTTAGAGTGATAAGCTTTGTCAACTTTTCAGAAAAGGGTACCTTTGGAATGGTAGCTGCTTTTGATATCTCGGCAATAGTATGTACTATTGCCACACAGTTTGCACTTCTGAACACAAATTTACTATTAAAATGATCAATGCTTTATCTTGGTTAACATCATTAAACACTAGAATGAGAAATGAATTCAATTTCCCTGATTCATTAGCAACACATATGGACTGACTGATGGCTTTAAAATAAAATGCGATGGCATGTGAAAGTTAATCATTCTAAGCAATGTTTCTTTCTCCTGCCCACAGCACCCAACACTGCACCATATGGGAGTACAGGAAGTGCACAGGTCCTAATGGCCTGCCGGTACCTGGTCTTGGCTGTCTCCTCCTTCATCAGTGTTTACTAGGGGAGGCCAAGACAATGACTGTGGAAAGCCTTTCAAGCATTCATCTGGTAAAGTTTGTTTAAGTCAGTATTGGATAGAATCAGCATTACCTTTGTGGGACGTTTTATTTTTGATTTTTTCCCCAAGATGGAAGTTCCTTGTAAATACCTAGAAATATGTTTGTTTTTTAAATATATATAATTCTGATTAGCAATCTTTGAAAACAAGTTGCTCATTGCTCCGTTTTTCAAAGTGCCCTTATAAGCTAAAAAAAATGATGAATATTTTTTAATTTTTTCTGCAGACCAGCAGGAGTTTTAGTAGAATAGGAAGAGTACCATTTCAATCTTAGTATTTTTGTAAATGGGCAGGAAAAGATGCCAATAGTTGCCAAGTTCCTTACAGTAACCACAAGTTTGACCTATTGCTCATCTATAAAATGGCTTACTCATATTATAAGACAGACGCACACAAAGTAGTATAGTTTTAATATAATATATATTTTTATATCTTTCGGCTCTCGCGTCCACTAATATATAATAATATGTACTTATAGCTGATTTAGCTACTATATATATATAGCAATTAATGATAACCTTCATATTTATCGCTATAGTCGTAGTGTATGACTAATATATATTAATATGAATATGCATTTTTAGTATATATATGTCTATATGAATGAATGTTCACTAAGCGGGATACTTAATTATGTATTAGTGTACAATTGTGGTTCATAAAAGTCTGTATTATAATAATAGGCACATAGATTACAAAATAGCTAAACAAAACTTTAAATGGACTCACAACGCCCACTCTAGTGTAGGACCACTATACCCAAATCTTAGGGAAAAAACAAAGGGGTTTTTGTATTGCGTTGATTTAAAGAAATTAAGTCTATAAGAGTTATCATGTTTATTGCTCTCTCCCATCGATTATCAGGAGTAAAGAAAGAACATTGAAGGAAGTTCTAACTTATCATCTTGGGCTTATTTTGGAATTCCTGAAAAATTGATGCGTGATCTGATTAGAATTCCATTTGTCATTCCATTTGAATAAGTAGTCACACATTTTTACACAGCACAGGTTAGAGAAGAGGGAAGAGAGTCACAGCCCTGTATTAACTTGTTTGAATTCATGGTTTTAATTATCTCCTCGCCATATCAAAAACTGATACAGGGATGAGTAGCAATGTCGGACATACAGGTATAATACAATTTACAAAGAAACATAAAAGAGGGGTTCAAGAATTGTCCTAGACGGTGTACATGAGGCTTTCCTTCATAGTAAAAACTGTACTGAATCAAAACATTTTTTTGCAAGTTTATGTTTTCTTAGACAAAAAAAGCTCATATAATTCTCTGAGCTGTGAGAATAGGTGATAAAAGTGAAGACGATCCTTGTCAGGGTTTCTTCATTCCTGACATTTTGCAGCATTAGAATATATATTTTGTCTACAATTCAGTTCCTTGACCCTAATAAAAGATCAATAGGATTAGTAGTGTTCACATCAAATGGCTCTAGAATTTATTGTGAAATCCATGATTTTATATGTAGAGAATGCGATGAAGTTCCACTAAGGTCAATTAAGGGGGATGTTCCAGTTGGCTAATATATTGTATTGTCAATCTAACTATTGGGCTTAATAGTTAAAAATACTTAATCAACCATTATTATTAGTTTTAGTTTTTGACTAGATTTGAAAATGAACTGTAGTTGATGCCACTTCAATGTTTGAGATAGTATAATGGTATGGTTCTGAGAGGGCAACAGAATTTAAATGTAATGTCTTACTTCAGTGTTGTTTTTCATGGGTTAACCTGGGCAAGGTGGATGTATTTATAAACACACAATACAGTAACAAAACATGTAACTATAAATCTGTAGAAAGTATAGCCATCAAAATTGAGGACTGAAAGCACAAATACTGTACTTCTGTTTTGTTGGTTAATGGTTTTTAAATATGATTTTTTTGGGGGGGAGGGGGTTATTGTTTTTGTACTGAAAAAGGTTGTCCTCTTGTTTTATGAAAACTGCACCATATTAACTTGCCTAAATGTTGAAGTATATTGCAAAAGGGGTCAAAACTACTGTATATTTATTACATTCCTTTGTGAAAATACTGTAAAAACAATTATAGATGTGAATCCGGATATGTGAAATTATTTGATTGAGGCAAGAGATGGCATAGTTTATGCTGTTATTAACTAATTTAGATGCCATTATTGTTGTTAATTATTGTCAAACAAATAGATTAAAAGACAAATGTTTGCGAGCTAAATATCTACTTTTTGAAAACCAAAAAGGTGCAATCAAAAGTAACAGTATTATAGAAATTATAAATATTTGTATATGTACAGTATGGAGAGAATAGGATTTCTTTTGATGTCATTTTTAGAACAGGTGTGTAGTTTAGTTATGACATGTGTATTTGATGATGTGCAGAGTATGAATGTGAATGTCAAATTTAACTGATGTTTAAAGGTTGGCCAGTTTACAAATAATCATTCCGTTTTTTGAAGCCAGTTTTAGAGAATCCTTTTTCTCTATAACCAGACAATTACTTCCAAGACAATTTTACATGTTATGATATATTCTATGAACAATCTATCTGATGACACTGCATTGATGTTTTGAAGTCATAGTAAATGTGGCACATTGGTGACTGCATGAAGTGTGTTGGTTACCTGTAATGCGGCTGAGACCTTGGTATTATTACACATTTATGAATGTATATTATTTGTAATGCATCACATAGTGTTATGAAGTCCCTCTAATCAAGTCACCTTGTATTTACAATGAAATTTCTCATTCTCAAAATATATCTGACTCATATCTGATCTGATCAATTGTAATTTACATTACAATACCTGAACATACAGTATCTACTATTAATCTCTATAAACTATATTTTGTAGTTCCACGAGTTACAGGACCTACAGGACAATTGGAACAATATAAATGAGAAAAATCGCCCCAAGTAATGTTTCATTGTTGTTGCATTAGTTTACAAATTCAGCACCACCCAGCCAACATTATTTTATTGGGATTTAAACTTTTTTATTTAACCAGAATTCCAGATGTTATGTTTGGTACTACTACTGTTAAATCATGCCAGAAACGTTTATTGTAGCATTCATGAAGAATTTTGACACAACGTTTGCTCAAGGACTTCCTACTTACTAACTTACAGTAATGTTGGCCAAATGACAAACTGTAGACATGAGAAATGCAATAAAAGACCACGATAACCTGCTTCGTAGCATTATAACTAATAACAATGCACCTACTTGGTATTTACCTGCCAGTGTTTGATATAGGCATTATTGCTTCACAGTGCTCATCATATTGCATTTGGGGTCAAAAATCTCTTGTGTATGTTGTGCAGAGTAGATTTTCAAACATACTTGAATTTGGTGAGTTTTGGTACTATGAAACAAAATAATGTTAAACTAGCATTCATTTACCTCAGTATCACAAACTGACCTTGACATGCATATGTGCAAGACAAACCCTTGTAAACTGAGCCAACTTGTATCCATGTTGGTTGTTAAACAAGTGTCTCAAAAAAAATCTAAGAGAATGTTTAAATATAAGTTTACGTACCACCAAGATGATACCTGGACTTTTCCAATGGATCATAGGGTTCCCTTAAATTAGCAAGATTTTGTGAAATTCTAACTTTCTATAGTGTTTAATGCATTAAACACAGTAACAAAAGCATCGTAAAACAATAGCCAGATTAATAACAGCTGTCAAATGGCTTCATAAGAGGGACAAGTACTATGCTAAATGTGCCTTTGCGATATATATATATATATATATATATATATATATATATATATATATATATATATATATTAATTTGATATGTTGACCATATTGAAGCCTATTTTATAACACCATTATTGCAGTTTAGATATAACCCAATCGTGTATGACCTTAGACACTTTTAGACAATGCAAGCAATGTTATGGTTATGACAATGTGTGAAAAGGGGTTTGTCACTGTATTAAAATTAAACAAAAGCCTAGTCTCACAGTGATCTTTTCTTTTGAATAATGTAAAAATGTCTGATTCATATTTGGATCTATTGGCAACCTCCAAAACTTAAAATCTGGGCCAGTCTGCAAGCAGCCATGAATTGAAATCAAACAACATTATTACAGGAAAATCAGGGACCGTATTCACAAAAC
Organism: Plecoglossus altivelis; assembly: GCA_036571765.1. Taxonomy (NCBI): domain Eukaryota; kingdom Metazoa; phylum Chordata; class Actinopteri; order Osmeriformes; family Plecoglossidae; genus Plecoglossus; species Plecoglossus altivelis. Next base: position 10,757,155 of record BROE01000028.1, read on the forward strand.
CTTTTATCTCACCACTATGAGTTTTCCTAAATTGCTGTTAAAACCTATTCACAAATCTTCTGAGACAAACCTTTACTAAAGGAATGGGGAGAAAGATCTTAAACTAAGAGAAAGGATGGAGTTCACTTTGTTGTAATCAATAACTTCAAAAAGCTTGCTAACCATGCTCACAGTTATTGGCTGATGGGTTAAGGGGCTGGGTCTTTATCAGTAATTTGATCACATAGAATGAGGTATTATTTTGTATTATGTAACAAATAAAAAATAAAGATTTTACCATATTTATATAAAGATTTAGAATTGTAAGTTAGATTAGGCTAGGCTAAATAAAACAAGTAAGTTCAGCTAATTGTCAGTTTTCTACATGTGTGTCTCATAAACAAATGGCAAATAGGTATAAAGGCAAGTCATGTGACTTGTCAATGTGAGGTCTGGATAGTGCATTTATTGTTCGATCCAATGTTCTATGAGATATAGTTGGGACATAGCTAGTCTGCTGCATGGCTGCATTTTCCCTGTGGCCAATAAAAGCAGAGTTTTCAAAACATTCAGCTCTGGTATTGTTGTTTCTATAAATGACTACAATAATACCCTTTGAACTGTACCTTTCTGTAAGATCATTACCACAAAATGTTTATGTTCAAAGGTAGAATGGCAGCAACAAACCTTTGAGGATTGTTTGCGATTTGTTTTGGTGATTTAGGAGTCCTCATGACTACCCATGAGTCTTCAGTTAGCCACTGGTTTTAAGTTAGGAGCTACTTTTACCTTAAGATTTGTTTTGTGAACACAGCCCCTCGCCCTAGGCTATTAGCATTGAAACATCTAAAGGCTTCTAACTTTAGGAGAATTCAGTAGAAACTGATAATAATTGTATTTAAATTTTGATTTCACAAAGAGTTTTAGCACTAAAACTAGCTCCGAAACCTGAGAAAAGTTAGGGGTAGTGAAGATGACTCCTAAGTCACTAATAACAAATCACAAACAATCCTAAAATGTCTCTTTCTGGAAACTATTTTTAAACTTTTTGTGATAATGTGCATTTAAAAGGGTATCAACAGTATTATGATTGTAATAGAGTTATCAGGGATGCAGTCACTTACAGACACAAACCAGTAACACCAGATATCAAGATGAAAAAAATCCTACTTGGCCTTCGGGACAATCCAGGTATGCAATTTTTATTTGTATATGGCAACATTTTTATTTAAAAGCTTTACTTTCTACAATTGAATACCTTGTTCTACAAATTTTCTAAATCTTTACATCAATCCCATATTATCCAATCACTGTGGGCATATTTAGTAACCTTATTCACATTCTCCATAGCAACATAATCATACCCGCACTGTCTTAGCTTCAAATCTCTTCCCATTCCTTAGTAGAAGTTGGTCTCAGCAGCTTTGTTGATGTTTTAGGAGGAAACTCAGCTCGGAACCTTTACTGAGTATTTTTTAGAGTGTTTCTCTTACATTACATAAAATGTTTTGTGAATACGGCCCCTGGTCTTTACCTATTACCTGCAACTTTTACTTAACAGACAGCCACCCTCTGATGGTAAACCATACTGACTAGTAAGACTGAATTTTCATTGTCATGATCATGTAAATCACATACAGTAAATTGCCTCTGTTTAGGATTCCAGCTTTACCATTTGTATTTTCAGTAAATGTACAAACAATTTAGATACATCCTTGAATGGCAAGTCAAAAAGACTTAAGCTTACAAGGACAGTCTGCAAGGAATATACTGTGTGGCATTGTGTATGGAAATTATTAGAATTCTGATTGAACCCTGTCTCTTTTCTTCTGCTTGCTCTCCACAAAAGCCAGTTTAAGCCAGAGCAAAAGGAGAAATGACAGCGCCTTTTTGACAGGCTGATCTGCAGTTAATAAATTATTTCCTGTGCCTTTGTCAGTTTTTACTGGGAGGTTTTGTCAAACGCTAGGGGTGTAGCCTGTTGCCTTGTCCACTTCTATAGCAGCATACTGAGTTGTCAAAATCAAAACAGTTACTTGCTGTCTTCTCGGATACGTTTATAGCTCCGCAGGCAGGGGACAGCTCTTGGTTCTCAAATTGAGCAACACAATCCATTGGCTGGTTTGATAACTGGTCTCTAAGCAAGTCTTTCATAATGACTTGGGAGATGGGGGAAGAAGACTTTAGACCCCCTTGTTTATATCATGTCAAATAATACAAATGCATGATCAGTCATGTACATATCACACAACTTATTTCTCAAGAGAGAAATCAGTTCAGAGCTGTATCTACCAATATAGGTAATGTGTGCTTTTAAAAGTGTCAACCTAATGCTCATTATTTTAACTTAGATATAAAATGGCAGGTTGGCAGGCATTGATACAGACATGGATCATTTCCTGTTTTAAAGCAAGCTATGTAGTCTCAGTCACCATGTGAAAATGAAGAATCGTGATTGAAGTTTTATTTTTTTGTGAAGCTCAAAGTATAGACTCAGTTTCAGAAAGAACAAAGTTTTACATTTGAAATGTATTAAAACTTATATTTACCATTTCTTAGATCTATTCGTTTAACAAATAACATTCCAAATGAAGTGCATCATTTGCCTCTTGCATTTTTGTATGTGTATTGTTCATTTTTAGATATAAAAAATTGTGATACTTTTGTGAGTAGATGGTACATCAAAACAAAATTAAGCAGATTGTTACTGTTTTCTTTTAAATTATTGTTATTTTTATATCATCATGCTAAAAGTTATGTGATGAAAATTTAATATTTTTTATCCTCACTCAAATGTGAATGTGAGGTCCTTTATCCACCGGGGATATAGTTGTATATTAATAGATTATAGATCACTGGAATGACATATATGGCTTTAAGTGGCATTGATATAATGTATATGGATATTTGTAAAAAAAAATAAAAAAAGAATGAAGAAAAGAAAAGAAAAACCCAACAAAAACAGAAAAACCAATCATGTACTCAACCTTACATTGTGTATAGCACGTCTACAGTTCATTTTGATGTAATTCTGTAGCAGTGGTTTGATACTAATAAATGGCAATTGATAATGGAACTGTAGATTTGTGTCGTGTGCTTTAGACAGTAACATTATCTACAGCACATGGCCTATCTTGAGAGTTATAAATGGTACTGTTTATCTGAAACAACTGACATGCTGTGTATTTAATATTTTAACAAAACAACCAATGTGATGAAACATTACATTTTTGTCTTTGCTAGCCACTCCTACATTTCTTATTTTAAAGATTTTTGGAAACTTTCGCTTTCAACACACTGGCTGTGAAGCACTGCGAAGCACCACGATCAGCAATGACTGGCATGAGGCTGTTCAGACCAGATGCACATTTCTCTGGGCAGGTCACCAAGCTTGTCACCTCTGAGCTTTCCTTTTTCACATGCAACACTGACATGGTACATAAACACCATACATAAACATGGTATAGGTTATATTTTAGAAATGTGTTATTCCAACACCTGCCACAACACCATTCCAGCATTTCTCTGTCTTTCCATAGTCCTTGTAAAATTGGTGCTGGGGGGTCAAACAACTCCCTGTGCTTTTCAACTTCGGAGAATTAATTAAATGCTGTCTGTGTGCTTGATTCTGTGCTGACTTTCAAAATCGATTTGAGGGTTCTTTCCCGGTATGTAGACTGCACACGTGTGTGGTGTGCAACACGTGACAATTTGTTTCTCTCTATCAATATACATACAACTACAGAAACAACTACAGGCATGCTAGGTAAAAAAACAAAATAAGTCGATTTTCATTTGTTTTCATCAGGATAACCACATGAGACGGCTGTTTGTTTCCATCATTGAGTAGTTGATAACTAATCAGGCGAGGAATTATCGGAAAACTAGTGTTGTTGAACTGTTCGTAGGGCAGATGAGTTGGATGGGAGACAGGTGTGGAGACCAGGGAGTGTGGCGTGTTGTAATTGGTTCCAGAGCCCATGGCCACACCCACCATACAGAGCGAGACACAGAAGCAATGTGTTCGACATTGTGAGTTGATAAGACCATTAAATTTATTTTCCGATGGACAAAATTGTTAAGACAAAGACTTATATATAACTAGTTCAGCTTCAAAATGTACTAATGAGAACGCTAACAATTACACTGGCAAAAATTACACTAGCAGACTATTATGCTGGGAACCTTAGCCCGTAAGATCACTAAAGGTAGCTACCATTTCTGCAAAAAACCTACACTGTGGGGATGGTTAAAAATATTTAGGCAGTATTATTATTATTATTTGTAATATTAATACTCAGGCAGGCAAAGGTTGAAGTTCTGTCACATCAGTTCTGTTCAATTTTGTTGTTAAGTGACACACATATTAATACACATTTACCTTACATACAGAAGTATAAATAAAAACCAGAAATATTGCAAATTCTTGAATTGGTTAAATTTCTGCTTTTTTTGAGGGGGGGGGGATTCAACATATCTAGATACAAATTCTGTCATGACCCCAGTGTTGTTATTTGTGTTGAATTGTGAGCAAAAGAGAGGTATGGAAGGGTGGACAGAGAATGTAGAGCAGTTATTAGAGAGTGCTAAGAGAGCAACAGTTACAGTAACATTAATAATGAGATCCCTACCGGTCAACTGTAGACTAATGCTGAAATTTAGCAGACAAAAAAGGGTATTTGATGCCAGGTGGATGTTAGATAGGGCCAGAAAATTTACTGGTCAGTAAATGGAGAGCTTTACCTTTTGGGCTCAGCTGATCATTGCAGCCGCTACATCGATCCGCCTGTCAATCTCACATTCCGTCCTTTCCTCACTTGTGAACAAACCCTGAGAACTTCTCCACTTGAAGCAAGGACTCCCCACCCACCTGAATGGAGCAAGCCACCTTTTTCTGGTCGAGAACCATGGCTTCGGATAGGGAGGTGTGGATTCTCATCCCGGCCGCTTCACACTCGGCTGCAAACCACTCTAGTGCATGCTGCAGGTTCCGGTCCGATGAAGCCATCAGGACAACATCATCTGCGAATAGCAGAGATGAGATCCTGTGCTCCCTGAACCAGACACCCTCCGGCCCCTGGCTGTGCCTAGAAATTCTGTCCATAAAAATATGAACAGACGCAATGTCCCCAGTCCCCACCGTGATCTGTAAAAAACTCTCCCGGAGGTGCGAGTTGAAGACCCTGCTGACAGAGGGCTGATTTCGCGTTGATTTAAAATGTCTTTTATTGTATTTAAATGTCCTCACGGCCTAGCCTCTCAGTGTCTGTCTGATCTGCTTGTACCCTACACCCCATCTCGCTCGCTACAGTCAGCAGGTCAAGCTTTGCTGGTTGTAACAAAGACTAAATGAAAAGTTAGAGGTGATCGCACATTTGTCATGACAGGTCCCAGACTTTGGAGTGAGCTGGCTCTGCTCAACAGGTTAAGAGAGTCTTTTCCTGTATTTAAATCTCTTCTAAACACTCATTTCTTTTCTTTAACATTTAACTCAGGCTGAGGGTTGACTTTGACTTTGACTGTATTAGTATTGCATCCACTTATTGCTGTTTGTTAGTTCAAAGCTATATTTTACTGTTTCTTTATAGAGTTTGTGTTCAGTACTTTGGTCAACTGTGTTGTTTTTAAGGTGCTTTATAAATAAAGTTGGATTGGATTGGATTGGATTGGAAGAGACATAGCAGGCATCCTTGCTACTCATGTCATGATGTCACTACCCCACCAACGCTCTCTCTACGAAAATCACATTTTAATATGATGTAAATATTATTATGATATTGGGGACACACCCTCTATCAAGTGCCCCATGTATGATTCTTTATAATTACTGATAAAATCATTATTCAGTACTCTTAATCTAGGTGACACATTCATCTGGCATGTTTATTCTGTCAATAGACTATCATTCTGTATATTTTAGCATTCTTATTGTGTAGATAAAACTATCGCTGGGTTTTGGAAATAATTAGTAATTTTCGGTATTATAATGCCCCTCTTTGAACTGCCATCTTAACGTGGTGGAGGGGTTTGAGTGCTTGGATGATCCTAGGAGCTATGTTGTCAGGGGCAATACACCCCTGGTAGGGTCTCCCAAGGCAAATTGGTTCTAGGTGACTAGCCAGACTAAGCGCGGTTCACTCACCCCCATATGATGACAAGACCGATGAGATCCGCTACTTCACCCAGAGTGGCGTTAGCGAGACCCACCCTGGGGCCCGAGCTTGTACGGGAGGTCTAGTGTTACCGGCTAGATATAGTTGGCCTCGCCTTCACACAAAGCTTTGGTTCCGGATCCATTATCCTCAAGAGAGGCTGGACTCTACGTTTCTCTGGCGTTGCCCATGGGGAGAGGCCGCAAGATGGCGTGGGCTTGCTTATAGCCCCCTGGCTCAGCCGCCACGGGTTGGCGTTTACCCCAGTGAATGAGAGGGTTGCATCCCTGCGGCTTCAAGTGGGGGACAGGTGATAATAGGCTGACACTGTTGTGTCAGCCTATGGGCCGAATAACAGTGCAGAGTACCCGGCCCTCTTGGAGTCCCTGGGAAGGATACTGGACAGTGCATCGACAGGGAACTCAATTTTTCTGCTGGGGGACTTTAATGCCCACGAGGGCTATGACAGTGTCACCTGGAGAGGAGTGATTGGGAAGAATGGCCCCCCTGATCTGACTCCAAGCAGTGTTTTGTTATTGGACTTCTGCGCTAGTCACAGTTTGCATTGGCTAAATTTCACATTGTGATCCTTTACCATAGATGTTAAAGATGGTAATGTTTGTTGAGGTAAATCATCATTTAGTGTTGTTTGGCATGAGGTACTTTTGTCCTTAACACTCATTATATTGTGTGAAAACATTTTACACATACAATAACTAGAATATATGACTAGAAGGTTGTTTATTTTAACAATACCTGTCTTTGTCAACTGTACCTCATAATTTACTTTTAGTGACATGTCCTCTTCTGGTATGTCAGTTTGACACAAGCAGTGGTCACAATGTACTGACTGATGACTTTTCTGCAACCTTTGACCCCTTGTCCTTTATCTGTATTTACTTTATGCCTGACTTCTGCCAAATCAGAGCTGACCACAACTCCCGTTCTCATCTCATGTCTGATTGTACATTGAGTGAAGTATTTAAAGAAATAATTTGAACAGTCTTCCACTCCTGGATTTCACCATGTGGGGGTTCCTGCTTTCTCTGTGTGTGGCCCTTGCACGTACGTTTTGTTAATCAACAAACATATCTTTCATTAAGATAAAATACTAACATTAAGTTTGTTAATATATTTTATTTTACTTCTAATTTTCAGTCTGCGAAAACTACGGTGAGTTATTACCAGTTTTGTTGGTTATTTATATTAATATCAAGTCTGCTAAACTGATCTTGAGTTTGTTTTGTTCCACAGAACCAGGCCTTAGCCCTAAAAAAACCTATGAATACAAATATGTAGGATCTGTGAATATTGGACGAGGCATACCAGAACTTGCAGAGTCTGGCGTGAAACTAATGTGTAGAGTTACAATCACTGGTGTGTCAGATCAAACTTTTCTCCTACAGGTAAAAATATTATAACAATGATAATGGAAAACAAACTGTTTTCTTTACAGGCATGCGTAATATATGTCTACTAATTAAATAATAAAAGAGAATTTGGTTGTATAGAATTTTGTAAATATACCCAAATGTGAAAAAGATTTTTCTGAGCAGTTACCAAATTATTTGAAGGTTTCTGACGTGGATTTTGAAGAATTCAATGGCATCCAGGGGAAGCACACATTCAACGCCTCCCCTAAACTAACTAAGCGGTTGGCTGCAGAGCTTGCCAAACCCTTTATGTTTGAGTACGCCAATGGACGGGTCGGTGACATCCATGCCCCTGCTGAGATCCCAGAAACAATTGTCAATATTGTGAGAGGTATCATCGGATTCTTTCAGGTCACAGTCAAGGCCACCGAGAGAGTCTATGATCTTGAGGAGGTAATTCACCTTAAACTGAATCTATAATCAGTGTCAATCCACCTTAATACTTCATTGGAGCCGAAAATATAACCTTATCTTTTTGTAATATTTGTACCTGTACCTACTATTTGTAACAGGCTGGTATTCATGGATTGTGTCAGAGTATCTATGCTATTGTAAAAGACGTTAAATCGAAAGATTTGTCCATTACGCAAACTGTTGACATCAATAAATGTCAAGAAAAAGCAGCTCTCTACAGTGGAATGGCACTTGCTGTTGAAGACAAGACATCAAAAGAGGTTTGTTGCTTACATGACTATTTGAGGAGTAGGGCGTGTCTACTTTACAGTAAAAAATACTTCATTACATATTATTAAATTGAATTATATTATATCAGTATGTGGAAATGGTGTGTCCCTGTAAAATCTGTGTTTTGTGTCCTACTTGGATATAGAGAGGTGATTCCATATTTTCCTCAGTGAGATACATCTATAATGTCAAATCAACTACTGATGGAGGTCTAATTACCAATGCTAGTGCCGTGGAGCGACAACATTTCTCTCCCTTCAACGTAAAGGGTGGCAACTCCAAACTGCAAGCCATGTAAGACTATTACAAATTAACAGTTTTGTAAAATACACCAATAAATTGGTATTATGGCAGATTTGTTAAACCTTACGGGAGAAACCTCCAATTTGTTGAACAAATTGTTATACTCATAGTAAACCTAATCTTATAGTTTAGATCTCCAAACTTGTTGACTTAACACACATTAAAATGCCCCTGTAAGCAACAATAGGAGCTCAATGCTTTACAATGACTGAACTAAAATTAAGTGTGCAATAAGGTTGATTTTATGTATTTTCTTCTAGAAAGGAGCTGGTGCTGCTAGGGGTAAAAGACACAGGTGTAGCCCCTAGTGTTGTTCCCATGCAGAACAGAGGCAGTTTGGTTTACAAGTTTGTAAATGAGCTTGCTCAAATCCCCATTCTGATGAAAAATCAGGATAACCCCATTTCAAAGGTAAGGGCAGTGTACTTTCTCTATAATCACCTAGTAAAAGATTACCTAGTTGACATGATTGGGTTTTAATGTGATGGTATAATACATGTTTCAATAATATCCACAGATTGTAGAAATGATCGAACGCCTGGCCAAAGCCAATATCTATCAGATTGATAGTTTAACAAGTGAAGATGTCGTAGATGTGTACCAACTTCTGCGTGTCATCACTCTTGAAAACATGGAGGAATTGTGGAAACAATTTTTAGGAAATGATGATCACAGGTGTGCAGTTTTATATATTAAGAAACTTGAGTGTCAGATTATGTGTAGATTAATGTTTCCTAATGTTTATCTCTTTCTTTGACCAGGCGATGGTTTTTGGACATGATCGTCGAGACTGGTGACGCAAAAGTCCTCAAGTTTTTAATAAACCGATTCAAAGCTGGTGATATATCTGCCAATGAAGCAGGACAAACACTCCTTGTTACCTTTAATCATCTGAACGCAGAGCCTGATTTAGTTGAAATAGCAAAAGTGGGTTTCTTACTTACTAATATTATGATTGACATATATCCATACATATGTATCAATATATTAATATATATACTTCTTTACAGGAATTTTTATCCATGTCCTTCAGCAAGTCCCACCCTATGCTGTGGAACACTATAGTGCTAGCCTACGGCTCATTGGTGTACAAGCATTGTGCCTATGCAACACCTTGCTCAGTGACAGCTGTTCAGGTAAATTGATGTTTAGGTTAATGGGAAAGCCTTTTCATCATAGTTAAATACATGGACATTTGTATCTGTTTGCAAATGTCTTTGGTTAAAATCTTCTGATTTCTGATTCCAATAGCCTTTGTTAGACTTGGCTGATGAAAGCTTGAAGACAGCCAATGAGATGGACATGATCATAGTGCTAAAGGCCTTGGGGAATGCAGGCCACCCCTCCAGCATCAAGACCATCATGCGCTTTCTTCCTGGCATCGCTGCTACCCCTGTGGACCTCTCAGCCCCAGTGTTGAGTGCAGCTGTGCAGTCCATGAGACACCTGGCTATTAGAGATCCTCACAGTGTAAGGAAAAATGGGCAGTCTCTGATGCTGTTTGTTCAGTAGCTATTTTAAGACAGTATTGTAAAGTAAATTGACATTCAGTATCTCTACAAACACTTCAAATTCCTTAATCTTCTTGTAGGACTTGAAAAGGTTGTTCTACGAAAATGAGTCTGCCTGGTAGTGAGACAAATCATTTTGAGTCTCTAAGCTCAGATATGTTACATAACTATTTATTTATGTTTGTTGTCACAGGTTCAGGACATCACCCTTACCTTGTTTGTGCAGAGGGAACTTTCTTCTGAGATACGCATGCTTGCCATTATGATATTGTTTGAAACTAAGCCACCACTGGCTATGGTGTCAACAGTGACCACATTACTATTAGAGGAGACTGACTTGGATGTTACCAGCTTTACTTATTCACTCATGAAGAGTATTGCCACATCCAGGACTCCAGACAACCATTTCCTGTGAGTATTCCGTAACACAATATACACAATAATCTGTTGTATTGCTGTCTGTTGCTAAGACAATGTTCTACTTTCATAAAACCATAAGTCACATCTTATCACCAAATTGAGCTAATATTAACTGTGGGGTTTAGTTCCATTTGGGATCAAATGTATAGCTCTGTAGGGGAAGATGAATGGAAAGAGACTAACCCGAGCTATTTGATGACAAAAATTTGACTCTAAGCACAAGCAAACGTCTAGACTAGCACAATGATATGAAGTATATATTCATTGTGCTTTTGAGCACAAATTGAAATGTGTATGCGGCATGCGGCTGAATGTTGAAATTATTTGTTAAGACATTGCTTAACAGTGTTCCATGTCAGTGTCACTGTGTCTATAATCAATATGATCGTGTGAAAAGGAAAAGCATGAAGAGTTCATACATTTCTTTGACAAATCGATGCTGTTGAAACCATCTGGCCTGTCCTGCAACATGAATGTACTTTTCTTCTGTATTGTCTAATGCATTGCTTCTAAGTTTGGCACAATAAAACACAAACTGTTCCTTGCCACTAACCACTGTAATACTGTTGGAACTGTACACTTCTAGTCCATGTTTATTGACAGTGATTACTGTAAGATCTTTGAACATCACTGCGGTTAAAAGCATGTGCTTAATGAGTAATTGTGTTTATATCTGTAACTACAATGTAAATATTGCCCATTGAGAGTAATATATAAACTGTATATATGTGCTGCTGTAAATAAGTTTATGTTTATATGTGTGTACCAAAACAGCCCTGATCTATCGACGATATTAGGCAGGTGGTCAAATTGCCATAGTTGATTAGTGAGGAGGCTGACTAAATAGATGTTACTAACGTCCATGTATACATCAACATACAACCCCTGCTGTGACTGAATGAACATAACTGGTGCCAAGGCCACATGTCTCTATGATTCAGAATTTAGATTTGTACTTTTTTTATAGATCGACAGCATGTAACGTGGCTGTGAAAATCTTGGCCCCTAAGTATGGTCGTCTTAGCTTCCGCTACAGCAGAGCTATGCGCCTGGATTGGTTTAATGGTAGGTTCAAATAAACTGTATGGAGGAAAAAGTTAGCCCTGAAGATTTAAGTAAATGGTTTTTCTGGGCATACATGTTTTTGTTTTTCTCCAGTCTTCACGGATCCTTTAAAGTTTCTGGGGGCAGTTTATATTCCTTTGTTATTATGAAAGGCCTTGACTAATGCCTCTTTCATTTTCAGATGATTTACTCATGGGTACAGCAATGGAGGTATTCATGTTGAAAACAGCTTCAACCTTTTTCCCAACAGCCATCATGGCTAAAGGAAAGTTCCATTTCATTGGAAGGATATTACAGCTTTTGGAGGTAGATTATTTACATCAACTCATAATTGTTTCCTTCACAAACATTCCTTCACAGTTTTCACACTTGTGTATGTCCTCTAGTTTGGTGTCCGTTCGGAGGGAATCAAAGAACTGTTTGGAAATATACCTGCCTCCAAAGGAAACTTCAGTCATCATATTATTGAGATTATCCTCAATGTGGTGAGTTTTTGCCTGTCTTTTTAAAACATTTCAATTTCTGCCTAGTCCTTTCATATGATTGGTTCAATATTTAATGAAATCAACGTTATGTAATTTCTAGATGAAAAACTGGGAAAAATTGCCAACTGACAAGCCTCTGATGTCTGCCTATTCACGAGTCTTTGGTCAAGAGTGGTTCTATGCTGATGTAAAGATGGACTTTCTTCATGAAATAATAATGGTACTATTTATACTCATTAAACTTACAAGGAACTCACAGCTTCAGTAGCTCTTCTCTTGTGAATGACAAAAAATCCTATCATGTGTCACCATTTGTTTTGTTACTGTAGGCGTTTAGTTCTTCAGCAGGTAAAGAGAGCCCCGTCTGGATAATGATGGAAGCTCTTCAGAAGGGGATGTCATGGCATTGGACAAAACCCTTCATGATGTTTGAAACACGTTACATCCAAGCCACCATCCTTGGTCTACCACTCGAAATAAGCAAATATTACAGCTCATTAACTGCAATTACTCTAAATGGTGAGCATATAGTTCCTATACTATGGCATATTGGTGCAGAATTGCTTTTAATGACCAAATTATCACACATTTGTTGTCAATTATGCAGCAAAGGCTGGAATCAGTCCACCACTGACAGATCAGTTGGGACCGCTGCTGACATCTGATATTTCTTTGGAAACTGATGGCTTTGTTGGGTGAAGTATTGTCCATACAGTATAACAGCTACATTAATTATGTATTTATGCTGGAGTCAAGTATGATGTGCAACAAAACGATGTGTCTAATATGTATTTTCAGAGGTACCAAGGATAACTTCGTCTTTCATGGAATCAACACAGACATATTTCAGTGTGGATCTGAACTAAAGAGTAAAATAATTTTTTCGATGCCATGGAGATTGAATTCAAACATCAATGTAAAAAGCATGAAGTTTGATTTTGATCTTCCTCCTTTGAAAAAGGACACAGAGTTATTTTCCGTCAAGTATGTACATGGAAAACCTAATATTGCATATCCACACACTTTACAATTAACATAATAAACTAAAAACAAGCATCATTGGATTTAAATGGAACAATATTCTACCCTCATTTTATGAAATAGCTTCAATATATATGCAGTCTCAAGAAATATTGAAGATCCAACTTTGGACAAAATGACCCCAATGATGTCAGACTCTATTGACTCAGTAGAGGAAGTGAAGTCGGTGAAGAAGCAACTGAACTCTTCAGACCAACAGAAAATTGTACAGTAAAATCATTCTTTTTAAAAGAACTTAAAAGCATATTGAAAGTGATGGGTATTGTACATGTAATACAAGATCATTCTGAACTATGGAGTTATTCTGACATTTCAAGCAGGTGAGAGAGGAAGGAGAAAGAGAATGTTCCATGACTATATTTTATTCATTTGAACAGATTGCCAAATCAGATATCTACCATTCAAGTTCAAATATGTGTGCTGAGGCTAAACTCTATGGGGCAGCATTCTGTTTTGAGTCTGAGGTGAAGAGAGCACACTTCATTGATGAGTACCCTCTTTACTACTTATTGGGATTCAGTCACCTTGCATACACACTTCGAACAGGTAACAAAAAAAGGACCAATAATTTTGGATATTATTTATATTATAGCGAATATGAACAATTCGCTAAATACCTAATCCCTCTTCTCTCAGTGCAAGGAAACAAACTTGTTGACAGGATTCATATTGAGATCAATCCCGGACAAGACAAGCACCCAGTAAGTGCATAGCAAAACCCTGAGGTGGTTTTCCAAGGCTCACACAGTAAAGACTTTACAGACATTCATGTTTTTGCCTACAGGAAGCAGCCAGGCTTTCCCCTGGATCCTCAGGCAGGAGACATAGTATCAATGAGCCTATTAATGCTAAAGTAATAACAAAAAAACTGTTAAAGCAAAACAAACATCTTGGTTACTAGTTAATTGTAATTACATTAGTGATTTGGGAAATGGTGCATTACAAACTCTATTGTTTACAACACTGTCCTTCCAGGTTTGGGATGCTACTCCTGAGCCAGTGTTTAGCATCAAGGCTTTGGCCATAAATAGCAAGGATAAGCCTGATGGTTACAAAGCAGTAGTTTACCACACCACCACAACTCCGATGGCCTACACTGAGGTGATTGTGTCGCAGGTTGGAGAGGAGGCCAACTGGAAAATGTGCACTGATGTCAGTGTGGACACCATTCATGGAGATGCCAAGGTAACACCAAAATTAGTTTGCAGAATTAGAATGATCAACACTTGCGGCAATGTCTAACCAGAGACTGACAATGACTGGCATCAAAAAAAGGTTAAATTCTCTAGTGAGCAATGTAAATGGAGCAATCAGTAAACTGTCATTCAATTGTCTATTTGAACAGATGCACCTTAAATGGGGTGCTGAGTGTCAGTCCTATGAAATCTCAATGAATGCTGCCACTGCACACCTGCCTGGATTGGACCCAACACTGAAGGTCAAGATGCACTGGAACAATGTTCCAGAATACATGAAAAATGTAGGAAAAAGGTAAGCCCAGGGTATTACAGGTTAAGATGCTGCGCTGCCCCTCCTTGAACCGCCACCTTAACGTGGTGGAGGGGTTTGAGTGCTTGGATGATCCTAGGAGCTATGTTGTTGGGGTCAATAAGTCCCTGGTGAGTGCACAGTAATAGTGTCAGGATACTCTGACCTAGATGTTGGTTAAGACTCAGCTCTGCCGCTAATTAACCTTTACTGAAAATACAATTCAAACCCTCAAGAAGTAGTCAAGAGTCAAAATATTTTCAGATTTTGTTCCTAGATTTTTTAAAAACAACAGTCATTATGTGTCTTATTCCTCTGTCAGAATTGAAGAGTACATCCCTGGAATAGCATTCTTTGTTGGATTTTACCAAAAACATGAATCAAATGTCAAACATGAAGTTTCTGCATCCGTTATGGCCACCTCTGCTGATTGTATGGATTTGAAGATTAAGTTTCCAGAGGTAAGAAAGTTACTTTCAGGTTTATGCACATTTAATGTATTACTTCTTATGTTTCTTATCCTATTTTATTTATCTATTTAGCTGACAGTGTATCAACAAGCAGTTCCTCTTCCATTCCAAGTGCATGATTTTCAAAAAAGCTACACAGGCAACGTAACTTTGGGTATGCAGTAAGAGTAATTAGGTGAGTTACTTTTCTTAGGGGGTGTTGTTTTTGGAACTTAAGTTGCTTACAAACTTGTATTATATATGCATATTTATCTATGGTATGTATTGCAGAAATTCACCATTTCTTCATGGGCACTGAGGACCAACTCAAACCTGAACCAAATGAGAACTCTACCCACCTTAAACTTTTATTCATATGTTTTTCTTTAACATATGTGACCAGTGTATTGGATCGTCCATAATCTGATTGACATCTGAGATGTGTTCAATGTAAATTTTTTCTTTGGAAAATTTTAGTCCATTGAACCACAATATCTGAACACAGAATTTTCTTTCTTTAAGGTGTATGCACAACTATGATCAAGAAAAAATATCCAGAGTTTACTACATTTATTCATCATTAAATTTCAACCAATGGAAAAGTGAAACAGAGCATTGCTTTTCTTGCGTTTCCTGTATTTTTCTATTGGACAGTGTAGCTTGTGCTGATGGCAGATTTACATCTCATGTGGCATGACATCCTGCATCAAGACTGTGTACTAAGAACGGCTAAATTTAATCTTGAATCCTTGATTTTTAGGATGATAGACATTAGGACAATAAATGATCTGTAACACTTTGGAATAATCGTCTGCTGTTAACAGGTAGCTATGCTGGAAGTAATCGGTGGTATTACGTTAGCACCAAACGTAATACTATTAACTAATGCTGGCGCAAGATGCACGAAGCAGTAAGTAATAGAAAATGTAGTACAAAGGTAGTTTCTTGGTAGGTATTTGATTATTACTAAATACATACTGTACTCTCACCAAAGGATTATGCTATCCTATCAAACATCATATTGATAGGATAGCATCTTTGCAGTTGATGGAGATTTGTGGGATGCACATCCAGGGCACAAAGCTCCCGTTCCACCACATCCTATGATGTATGAGGATGCTGGATGTGCATCCCACAAATCTCCATCAACTGCAAAGATGCTATCCTATCAATATGGGCCAACATTTCTAAAGAATGCTTTCAGCACCTTGTTGAATCAATGCCACATAGAATTAAGGCAGTTCTGAAGGCGAAAGGGGGTCGAACACAGTATTAGTATGGTGTTCCTAATAATCCTTTAGGTGAGTGTATATCCTCATTGACAACTTATTGTGAACTATGACCAATTAATAAAGATTAATGTTTTTTAAAACTTGTTATATAGTCATGACATTGACTATATGTCAGAAGCTTGTGCCTCAAATGGGTTGTTTGTGGAAACTAGTTTATTAATATTATATCCCCCAAATACGGTACTCTTGGAGTACACATTGCCTCTGCCTCATTAGAAAGGACCTCAAGACAGGTTCCATTGATGGAAATTCTCAGGCAAGCTGCCAAGTGTTGTCCTTCAAGTTAGAACCTGAGGTCTGTTTTCACCTGAAGATTAAGTAAATTGCTAATCATTATCGATGCCAAATAGTCTTCATCCTCAACACATGGCCATTTCCATCGCTGAAAATATTTTAAAATATTGTTGAAAGTAGAAAACATCAGTGGAGTACGGAGACCTAAGTTAAAACTTGGAGCACTACGAGAGTCAACTAATTATATTTACTCAGCTTTCGCACAATGAGTTTAAGTTGTCCAACGATACATGCATGGACCCAAACAGTCTGATCACAACAAATGAGCGGAATAGAAATGGCTGGGGTCCAGAGCAGAGTTTACAACAGTTTTTAAACTGTCCTTAAGGGAATTTTTGATTGGTCAACTATTGTTGGAGGCGGTGCCTGGTTTAGACTTTCTGCGAGCCTCATTGGAGCACAGGGAAGTCCTTCCCTCTTGGGGCTCACGGATCCTCCTTCTTCCCCCAGGTGGGGTGAGTCCTTAATTGGGCGAGCAATGACCATTCTGTGTTCAGCATCTTTTAGGTTTCGTGTGGATACGTATACAGGGATAGGGCAAGGATCGCATTTTGATTAAATCTCGTGAGGACATGTATGTAGGGCTAGGGCAGGGCTCCCACCAGCTCAAAGTCATGCATCTCATGCCAAATTGACGGTGCTTTTCAGAATCAGACTTTTCACCCGATGATAGCAAACCAACTAACAAGCTAACTACTGCTGTGGCTGGTAGGTACAGTATAATCGTATGTATTAAATGACTAAATTAGGCAGGATCAAGTTTACTATGGAATTTGTGGAATTTATGAAGTGTGAGCCGCGCATTTGCTAATTGCAATTGTACGTGGAAGAAGAACAGCTTGCAGCGATGTGAATAAAAGAGTGGCATGCGTAACCTTTACCCGTTGAGGTGACCATACCTCGGTTTTGCCAGTATTGAGCAAATGTGTGTACAGTAGAAAAAGCGTATTGACTGTCAGTATATATCGTAACGTCGCGGTCAACCATAAGTTTACAGGCTTCCGTTAGCGCTATTAATTCAGCTGCTTGGGCAGAATAAGTTGGCGGTAGTGCTTCTGCTTTTAAAACCTTAGTTTGAGTTACTGCAGCATACCCTGACTGGGTTTTGCCCATTTCATTTTTTCTTGATGACCCATCTACATAGAGGACTTCGCCCATTGTCAATGGTTTATCTCGGAGATCGCGTCTGCATTTTGCGTTTTTTTCAGTCATGACCTGGCAATCATGAGCTGTTCCATCGTCAGGTACTGGAAGTAGTGTGGCGGGGTTAAGGCTTGTGCATCGTTCGATAGTTAAGTGTGGCTGTGACAACAGAGTGGCCATACAGGACAGGTGTCTTGCCGGAGACAGAAATGTCAAGTTTGTTTGTAGCAGCAGGGCAGACACAGCATGTGGCACTCTAAGGGTAAGTGAATGGAATAGTACTATCGGTGCACTTATCTCGACAGCCATAGAGGCTGTGATCACTGCTCTGACACAATGAGGTAGGGCTCGAGCCACAGCGTCCAATTTGGAAGAGAAGTAAGCTATTGGTTTCATTTTGTCCCCGTGTTTCTGAATCAGGACAGAGTTCATAAAATGATTTCTTCAATCAACCATTTGAATAAATGGTTTCCCATAATCAGGCAGGGCTTAGGCTGTGCTGGACACCAGTTCTTGCTTTAAGTCACAGAACGCTTTTTCTGCTTCTGCGGTCCATTTAAGCAATGAGGACATTTTAAAATCTTTCACATATATAATGGTTTGCAAGGGAGATACTATTTCAGCATAGTTTGGTACCCAGTTTTGACAGCAGTTTATTAAACCAAGAAATGACATCATTTGTTTTTTTGTTAATGGTCAGGGAGCTTGAAGTATAGCCGTTTTCCCATCTTCTACTATAGTCCCCCTACTATAGTTGTTTTTTACTGGAAAAATGGGCGTATTTACAAATCTAATTATAACACCTGCAGATATTAGATCTTTAATAACTGGTTTAATTCCTTCCATTCCTTATATTCAGTTTTTGCACATATTTGCACTGGTAAAGCCCCCTTAACCAATCATTTGTTCTTCTTTGTCAGTCAGAAACAAACATAATTGTTTTCCCTGGTTGTTTGCCTGGATGTATATGCCACTGTTTGTCTCAATTTGCCAAAACAGGGCTTTTCTAGTCAAGCCTGTGGAATCACTCATCCAAGTATTTCTGGATGTTGTTACCCAGTCATCTGCCGCTTCAGCTTGTATGACTATTTCTCCCAGGTCTCGCCATCTTTGCTGTGAGATTTGAACAGTGAAATGTGTGGGGGAGTTGTCATTTTATACATCTGTCAAATACCGTCCGGTATCTCAACTCCAGCCACTGCTGTGCTGGTCGAATCTGCATACACATAGGTCACAGTAACCTTTGCTGGAATGACTTTCTCTAAGTCTTCCTCATATGGCCCATCCTTCCCTGGGGTGTTTTTGAGCCAAAGAGTAATGTGCAGATCTGTTAAGGGCATGGTGTCTTGTGGTGTTTTTACACCACCTCTCCCTTCGGCTATCAGTGCCAAAGCGGTCTCTTTATCATGTATGGCCTGCGTGGGTACATCTAGAGTGTAAAAATAGTAAGGTTGATCTTCTCTCTGAACAGTGTAGAAGTCACCCCTTCGTAATTCTGTTTTTCTTTTTACAGCAATCCTTCCCAGTGAGGTTGGTATCAGTGCCAGCCCTAATGACATCAGCCCATCCCTTCCCAGGAGATTGACAGGGCATTCAGGGAATAAGAGAACAGCTAATCGGCATGTTTACCCTTTAGTGTCCCTCAATCAGACAGGTTCTGATTCAGCCACAGTGGTTAACTTGCCGCTGGTTAAATGGATCGTAACGCAGTGATTGCTTACTTTGGAATTTGGGATAGGCTCTCTGCATGTAGTTCTGCATGCCCCAGTATAACACAAAAAGGTAATGGTTTTCCCATTAACTAGCAAGGTTACTTCGGGTTCTATAGTGTCCATGCTCAATATTTCTTGTAAATTTAAAATTTCTTCTCGAGTGTGATTTTGTACAGTATTGTTATACTGTGGGTCCGAGTCTAGTCATGTTGAATGTTGTGGTGGATACCGTTGATCTGGGCAGTCTCTAGCCATGTGTCGCCCTTTCCCACAGCACCAACAGCCCAAAGGATACACTTCCCTTCCCTCCCTTGTTTTATTTTTGGGGGGATTTTTCTATTTTTACTAATTAAAGTTTCTTGTAGGACAGTGATTCTCTGAGTATTTAGTCTTCCATCAAACCCATATTCGTCAACCCATTTATCTAGATTGTTTATTTGATCAGGATCCTGTTTTTCGACAAATTTCCTAAGTTTATACGGCAAGTCTTCTCTAGTTTTGCGTTTGCTCTGTCCTTTTCCCATTTTTAAACAATTTGGTCCAGTGTGGGGGCAACACCTTGGGTGTTCTAAACACTGGGGTATCTGAGTGGGGCAACAATTCAAAAACCTTCTAAGGTAATCCTCACTTCAACTCTTTCGAGTGGAGAATTCTTGCCTTTGCTTCTCGAGAAGGTTTGTTGCTTACTTCCCCACCGTTTTGGTATGAGAGAGAATACCTAGTGGTATTCTTATCTCCAAGCACATACACACTCACTCTCCTTGTTTTACCGAACATTCTTTTTCCGCCACAGGACTCTCTAGTCCTTTTAGTTATGACCTGATAGTGCTTAGGATTTTCAGGGTTTTCTATGCGCAATGACCCTCGGTCATGCCCAGGTTTTTAAACAAAAACCTACTTAGTTAGGGTTAGGGTTAGGGTTAGGGTACCATCGCTGGTCCCTGGCAGGCACAGAATGTGGGGTGGAGACATATCGTCATTGCATAGGTGTCCTGTTGATTATCTTTGAATACAAATGGTACCGTACAATTCGTTCTAACTAGTGTTTATTCAGCATACAGAGTAAATGTGGTAAACAAACAAACATTCTAACACTGTCTCTGTACTGTGAAATGCCCTGAAACCTGATTGAAATTTATCGAGCATGTTACAATTAGCGAGATAAGATGAAAGCTGCAAGTAAATTACCTTTTCTAGAATTTTTGAGAGATACGACAACTTTGAGATCGCCCTATAATTATTTAAAGTGTCAGGGTCCAGGTTTGTTTTTTCAAGAGAGGCGTGACCACAGCCTGTTGAAAGCTTGTGGGAGCCACTCCGCTAGCCAGAGAACTGTTTATTATGGCCAGTATGATGGGAGTTACAGAATTAAAAATGTCTAAGAAAATGAGACGAGGATTCTGCTTAATGCAAAGCTCAGAGAAAGCCGCGGAAGTTGATGGTTTTCAAGAAGATTTGGGGGCCGCCATCTGATGGGCCACCATGACCCACTGTGTGCACAGCAACACATTGACCGTCTGTTTACATTACTGTGTGTCAGAGCACAATCCATGGTCCTGATAGTTTTCTCTTGACCTCTTTATCAATATAATTGTCAAATTAACTTAAACTTTAAAATTCAACACATTGTTGGTTAAATAAATATACGCCTAATGGTGCATGTGTGTGTGTTTCATAACCAATGAACTATATATAATATGTTAGTTAGGCCCATGTTAATGACGTCCACTGGGGCTCGTGGTAACAAGCTTATGCTACTGGTCCCTTATATAAATAATGGACAAAGAGAGATGTGGATTTTCACTGATTATTTTTATTAAATTATTTGTATATCAAATACTGTATTTGCATAGTGACATTGGTTTATTTATTAAATAAGTAAATAGTAGGTATTCTGATACTACTGAACATGCATAAAGTCTATTGTTGCCCTCACAATTGAAAGCAGTGTGTGGAAAAAAAGTCTGCAGAACTGGAAGCCTTTAGGCGACTTAAAAAAAAACTTAAGACCCTTAGTGATGTCCGATTTCTGGATTAGTTTATCTCAGGCATTCAAAACAACAAGGGACATTTTTGAACAGCCTGTAATATTCTTCTTGAATCTAGAGCGGAGAAAAGGGAATATGCTTGTTGTGAAATAAACAAATGCCATTCAATCAACCTCAAAAAGCATAAAGTATATGATCAGATACAGCTGATTAACTTTATGATTACCTTTTTAGATAAAACACAGAGGAAGATGAAGATAAACATCCCTTGGAAGGTGTTTGTAATTGTGAATAGATAGGCAGAGAGCGTGGTCTCGTTAAGGATGTGGAGTACGCCGAATGTCCAAGTGGCTCCAAGGACAAACAGGAGGGCAAGGGCACCACGGGCACAGGATCTAAGGTAAAATCCATGCTTATGTCATCATAGGCCATGTTATTGCTCTACTGCTTTTCATAACAAGACATGTGATATCATAGGCCATGTTATTGCTCTACTGCTTTTCATAACAAGACATGTGATACAGTTCATCTAAAAAGTACAGTGAGATTGCTACCCCTTTAGACATTGTAAAGTGAGTCTCTCATCAAGGACCAAACGCATCACAATATGGATACAGGTCACACCTCATGTTGTGGCTTTATGGTGCACGAGTTATACCTTATGTTTTCATAGTGGCTAATTTCAGGTTTTTTCACAGCAGTATGACGAAACACTTTGTAGATAATCACTCCAAAAGCCAATAGATTTACCTTAGATAAGAGAAAATATCCAAAGATGGATACAGTGACACTGAAGATAAAACATAATTAGTCATGCAGTGAAATTGATCATAATAATTTGCAAATCTTCAGGGCTTAAAAAGACCTTACTAGAATGATCAGACAGGCTGGACCAATAAAACTCCAAATGAAGTTATTTTCTGTGCTCAGCCAGCACCTTGTACAAAAAGAATGTAATATAATAACCATGGAATTAGACATAAATAAGTATTTTTGACATATAATATTGACATAACCTTTTTTGTACTTACACTTTATTGGTACCATAATACTTGGAGCCAAGCGTAGCCGAAATTGCCACCACCACAGCTGGGCTTCCATAGCCAAAAATGTAGAAGTTCCGATGCAGGAACCCTTTGTTGTAAATAACACCAACCACTATGAGGTAAAGATGAATCCCCTCGATGCACATCCAGGCAAAAGCAGCTAAGAAGAAATAATGGAGGAGGCCAGCAATAATGGAACAAAAAAGCTGATAAAACCAGAAACAAAAAGACAAAGAGAAGTTTTTAGAATAGTAGTGATGGGACAAGAGTGACTGTCTGAATCAGGACTCAATTGCGAAACAATTTACACTAACATGCTCAAAATACAGATGCACATCATGCCCGATTCACAAATGGCTTTCTTTAAACTCAAATACAGGTCTCACTTTATGGGTCTTCATATTGATTCCAATCAGGAAAATGAATTCTGCCATAAAGAGGCTGCAGCACAGGTTCTTGTGAATAGTGGTTCTGGTACTCTGGATCTCAGTAAAGAACCAAAAGGTGAAAATACACATGGACAGACAGATAATAGAGATAATCATTCCCAGTTGAGTGATCCTGGTCAGAATGTTGTGGTGGGCCATCAACTGCATAGGGGACAACCAAAGCATGAGTTTAAAAGGCTACCCTGAAATAAAATTGAACTACATATATCACTTGACAGTCAAAATGTCAGACTAATCCCCTCGTCATATAACAGGGAATGCCTTTTATCCTGTGGTCTACACCACAGTCATTTTGCAACAGAACTTATGTTGGTGGATCAGTTGGCGGCCACTTACATTGGCACGTCCCGATGACATGAGAATTGCAAAGTGTGTGAGGTGGTTACAGGAGCATGTAGTGGTTGTGCTGTTGACATCCACATGGTCACAACCATGTGTAGCCCACTGGCCTTTGAAGCTTCTTGGGTCATACTCCCAGAAAGCACATTTGGTTGTGTCTTCATTCGTGTCGATTGGCTTCAGTGCAAAGAAAGAATGGTATTGTGAAAAATCTGGTTTTAAAGCCAATTCCACGTACGGTACATGCTTGATATAGGGTGTGAACTAAAAGCATGGTAAATTGGTTTTTATTGTCATTCTGTGAACAACTGAAACACAGAACAAAACTTAATTGCATTAGTTAAGCATAAGCATGATTTAGCAGCGAATATTTTGCCAACAGCCAGCCTCTGATCTGTCATGGGACTTTGACTACCAATACCATTGTGTGTCTGAGGGTGAATGTTACGTGGTCAAGCCGGTACTTGTCAACAGGTTCGATAGCCACTGCAATGACTTGGGAGTTGACAGTGATTCCTTCTGTTCCAGCGTTGTGTGCATAATCCATAACCCTGGGGTCAGTGTTGGGTTTCATGATATCACCAATGCTAGAATACCGGACAAACACCATTGACACACTTCCTGATGAAAAAGCAGAATAATCTTGTTTTTTAGATAGTTGAATTACATAAATAGTTGAATTGTGTTGAAAATAAAGTTGAGTTAAATTAAAAACAATGTAATATGTGCCAAATGTCCAAAGAGGTCATAGAACGACTTTATAGGGTATTTCAAACTGTTCCTTAAGGTCTCCGAATAGTGTTTGTAACATTGGTTGGGCTGAAAATGGCTTGGGTGCTGTTCTATGTGGCCTATTGCAACCCTGGAAGTAGCCTTAGAATGAAACGAGAGGTTTTATGCCTGATATGGAATGCTTATTAATATTCACATTAACTGTGGGTTGATTAGTTGGTGTACAATGAGGTTGTGGAGCAAAGATGCAACATGGCTAACAGCATTCACTGAAACATTCAAGGTAAGTTACCATGGAGACATTAGGTGTTGAATCTTATTTGAATAATCTAATGTAGAGGAGCATAGAGCAACCAGTTGCCAATAGATTGGAAATGACTACTTCTTTGTCATTTAGTATTTAATTGAATTTTAGCTTTTTAGGCTATGGCTATTGAAAAATGATAACCACTTGCATCAATGATAATATTTCTACTTGTGTTTGTCAATAGGTCTATGAAAGATTATGCAAAGTGTCAGCATTCCCTGTACGGCCTGGAACACTGCATTTATGACTGTGGTACATTTTCAATATCCGTGAAAACCTTAATTTCTTTGTCATTCTTTCCTTACACAGAGCAGCACACAGCTAAACTACTGTCTGAGATCTACATGAACTCCATTTATGTTCCTGGGCCAGAACACCTGTGGGCTGGTCTGTATGTACATTTTGGAGCATGACAAAGGTACAGACCACAGCCAAAAAAGGTGTAGGATTTTGGAATGTTTCTAGAGGGGGTTTCTAATTGTGAAATTTTCTCAGGAAAGTGGTGTCAATGGACTTTGAGGTCCACTGTATGTCCATTTTACTCACTGAATTGTCGTTATTCAACTATGACAAGGTTAAGTCGGTTTTGTATTCTTTGACCCCTTTCATATACACATAATTTCCAAAACATCTTACCATTTTTGTCACCATCTTGGTCATCTTTTGGTGTCAAACTAATATGTTCTCCACCTATTGAAACAGATACCTTGCTTTTCTGTGTCTGGTGGGCATCCAGTGTAAAAACTTTAACATCTGTATTTAAAAGATTGTATTAATAAAAGTCTAAATTTGCACATCATCATTCAAATATCATCCTTCACATATCATCATTCACGTTAAAAGACTAGTTGATGAGGGATATCAACATGCTGCTTACCTATTTCACTTGCTGTGATCTCCAGTTCAGTATTAGTTTGATAGTTTCTTGCCAGTATCAAGGTGTTCTCCTCCACAGTGTGGAGGAGTTTGGTGATGGTGTAGTCCCGTTTATCTCCTTCAATTTTTTTCCAAGCAACCAACTCATCCTTTTTCATTAAGTTGCCTACAGCCTTTACGAATTTCTGAAAGAGAACAGCATGAGTAACTGATATAAATGAAATGTACTTAAGTTGACACTGATACACTGAAGTTGTGATACATTTCTGTAGCTGCTGTATGGATCAGATAGCATATTCAAATGGTTACAGTGAGAGTGGCCTTGGTCATGGATAGTTGAGTGGTTTGGTTCTTCCCTACTACTCTCAAAAGGGAGGTGAATTGACACAGGGCCTCCACAAATGAGATCACATCGACCGGTATCAACTCTTCTTGTGTGTGCCTGATGATCTCATCCAACATGTCATGGGGCTCTGTAAGGTTGCCCATCTACAATTGGGAGAAATACATTTTAATGAGCTCAGACCCTTTATAAGTATTTTTTGTCTTAATCCAAATCAAATGAGAACATGATTGTCAACCCAGTAGAGGGCAGCACCCTCACATATTTGCAAAATAGTTGAAGTGTCTGCTTACATGTTCAAGTACATTGTTAACAGTTTGTGCTATGCACAAGGGATTTTCATGACAGTTTTTCTTGGGATGTTCTGAAAAAACAGTATTGAACAGTTGCATAACAAATTATAAAAACCTTTTATCATCATGACATAGTGAGAGTAAAAATTGTTTTACACAATAATTGATATGGGCCTTTACAAATACTCTCCTTATGGTGCTCTAGCTACCTCAATTCTTCCATGTAAACCCCCACCTAATTGAGCTCAAGCATTTTTTCCACCTCTGCTCACCACCTACTGTAGTTACCCTATCCCTGAGGGGACACGGAACTTGTTCAATTTGACTGTTCCCGAATTGGAGGCTCAAGCGTATAATTTGCTACTGGCGTGATGACAGTGTCATAGAACATGACCTCCAGTCCATCAAACTTTTCCCCATTATCCATTTCCTTTCAGCATATGTGTTTCAGAGAGAGGACCATTTAAATAGGTTGGAAAAAGTGGAGTTCTGAATGTGATCAAGTGTTCAAAAAGTTGACAATCATTCACACTTACCATGACAAGTTCCACCCTGTACTGGATGGAACCGCTTAGCACCTGATAATAAGATGTAATCTCTCTCGCAGGTGCAAAAAAATGACCCATTTGTATTGTGGCAGAGAGAGAATGGTCCACAGACTTGAGAAGTCTTGCACTCGTCTATATCTGAAAAACAAGAATGGAAAGATACGTGGATAGACTAAAAATAGATCAAGTATCCACAGAAAACTTGTGGGCTTCTATAAAAATATTAGAAATACAAAATACATATTCTATGAAAAAAACATTACCGGTGCACCCAGTCCCATCATTTGTTTGGAATTTGTACAGTCCTGTTGATGTGTACCCTGACAAACATGTGCAATAGTAGCTCCCCACTGTGTTGGTACAGTCAGTGTTGGACCCACAGATATTTGTGACATTCTGGCACTCATCATCATCTGTGGTGGTGAGAAACAAAGAGAAAGGAAACCAGAATGAAGAAGTCCACATTCACTCATTTTCTACTGCTGATCCCTGGTAGGGATTGCAGTGCCACTTTTTACCATTGGGGGTCACAGGTGATTGGAGCTTATCCCAGTAACATCAGGCCATAGGCAGGGTACACCCTAGACTGGGGCCAACAAGTCACAGGGCTGACATAGACACGCATTCATTCATTCACAAGGGGCAATTTAGAATTTCCAATTGACCTATGACATGCATGTCTTTTGACAGTGGGAGGATTCTGGACTGCCTGGAAAAAACCCCATGGTAATACTGGTAGGACATGCAACATCCACCTAGATATGTTGGATTTGGCCCAAGAATTGAACTGACAGTCTCCTTATTGATAGGCAAGAGCTCTAACAGCGCTGCCACCGTGCACCCCTCGAAACCTACAATTAACTGCAGTTTAACTACAATTAGTAATGTAAATTGGCTATTAAGTGAGGGTTCCTTACCAAGTAGTTCAGTCTATAGTTTTTCCAAATCAGACATTTCATTTAATGCTTCGAACACCATTTAGCTTACCGTTGACCAGGTACAATAGTAATAAGTTGGAAGTGACTAAATATGACTTTACACGGTTGTATTCATTTCAAGGGATATGATGGGCAGAATATTTGTACCCTGTGTGTGTCTGTCCTGAAAGGGATATCCTTTGCTTCCGGTAATGGGTAGTTACAATACACTACAGGAAATGTGAACATTCCCTTCTTTTAAACTAACGTGAAAACACAAAGGCAAAGATTTCATACAGAACGGATAGTAAATAGCCACTAGATTTTTGATTATGTAAACTCAAACTTTTTAAGTTTAAGCATAAATGCACAACATGACAAACTAAAAGAATTCAACAAACACAAAGTAAGCCATCAATAATTGTAAAGAATCTCAAGGTTGATAATCTCATGACTAATTGGAGAGGATCCTAAAGTAATTTGTATTATATTGAGTGAGGGGTGAAATTAAATCAGTTCATCAATTTTCCTTGTGTGTTATTTTAGGTAAAATTACAATGAAAATGAAATAATACATACATACGTACGTACGTCTGTCTGTCTGTATGTATGTATTTATGTATTATTTCATACATACATACATATTATCAAACTATTATCAAACTATTACAATTTCAATGGAGTAACGGTTTAGAACGGTTTAGAATTGTAGATTTGCCACTCTTAGCAGTGGACAAGATTCGAATGTTAAAGCAAATGTGAATATTTAAATGCAATCTATATAACCCATCATTATTTGAGGCTCGATTAAAATGAAAAACACCTAACTATTTGAAAACTTTGTCTTTACATTTAATCAGTGTAATGTTAAAATTGCATCCAGGATACATAAAAAATTGAATTCTTTACATTATTTATTAATTCAACTAAAGTACACCCAAACCACAATAAGCAGTTAATACTTGAATCACATAATGATCAGGTTCGGGTAGGGTGCCTATGCTGTTTGCTCTAAAGAAGAAAGGCACTGTTTATCTTATATAATTACAATCTTGTCCACTGCCTTGTCCTTGAAACTGAGATCTCATATGTTGTTTTTATTTCAGTTTTCAAATAATGCATAATACAAATAGTGCATTTTAATTTTCGGACTTAATTCTTGTATGAATTGAGAATTAGGCTACATTGATTATATTGTATTTACATTTTCACATTTACGTTTGAATATAGTCAACTATAAAGAGGTCTACGAACATTGTTTGTCAAACCGTTATTCCATTTTAGCATTGTCATATATTTTCATAAATAACCATGAGACGATGCAAATTTTGATTATTGCATTTACATTTGATTGTTATCACATTTAACACCTACAAACAGTATATTGACAATCATTGTGCATCCCAGAAAGAAATGTCATTATCATTTTAAAATAGTCCTCTACGGGTACACTGATAGTAAAAATGAAAACACTTTTTCTATGTGCAGAGTAAAGCAGTTTGCCATGAAGTTTTGTCATACATGAAGTACTGAAGACATACACACAGACAGGTGTCCAAATGTGTAAGGCATGAATTTAAGTGAATTCATAGTGTACATGTTTTTTTATGTATACTATCAATGAGTAGTTTCATGTGCTCATTCAGTTTGTTTAATTTGGTTTCATTTCAGTTAGCGTGTTTGATTAGAGAAAAACTTTTTTATTTTTGTGTTTAACTGATTTGTTTAAATGATTATTATTTTTGCAAGACACACAATGTTTTTATTGTTTGATGCAAGGTTTTTTGGTAAGTGTGTATAGTAAGGTAAAAAGACTCAATGTTTCCAAAAATCGTTTTTTCTGATTGCTAAGGCAAAACACTTTTAAAAAAGAGTTCATGGTCTAAACACTGAGACCATTAACATGGTGGATTTCATGTTCTTATGCATTTATGTACTAATACTTAAATTTTTACCATTGCACGAATGAATTCCATCTCCAGTATATCCATGGTTGCAATAGCAAGCATCATCAGATCCATTCAGGGATTTGCATGTTGCAAGGATGTGGCATGACTTACAAATGTCATGGCATGTACATGGATCTATAACACTGTAAAGCCAGGCTGTATGTGAAAGAAAACAACGTAAATATATATTTCCTGAAAACATATAATGACATAAAAAGCAACTCAAAAATAATTTACAGCATACATGTGATAATATAGGAAGTTTTACTGTATTATTTTGTGGTTGTATATATTATGTGTGTATAGTGTGCTAACACGTTTAAAAGTTTGTCAACTTTACATTACAACAATTCTCAGAGTCAACAAAACTGTGCTGTCTATGTACATTTACGTGTGTGTAGAGAGCACAGTCTTACAGAAACTAGTTAGTTCATAATAGCTCCTGTCTATTACAGGTGAAAGGATAAGATAACTTACCCAATAAAAGTATAAGTTTCATCTGGAACTTAAGCAAAGACTCCATGCTTGCTCTGGAAAATAACTACTTTTAGCTGAAAATTAGGTTAGTGACGTATTGTTTCCTGGAATCAGCTTTCCTGTTTTCCTAAACCTGACCCTTCCTGTCCTAATCTTTATACAGCTTTCACAAACAGTATATGGGGGCATGTAGCCATCTGGATTATAATGTGTGTCCAAGCAGTGAGTGAAAACAGTTCCATATTCCTTTGTGTTCAAACCTTGCAGTTTCTAGTATTTCTGGTTAAATATTTGTAAGGAGTAAATGCAAGATCCTGTTTTTCCTTTAACCAACAGTAGGCACTAAGCCACTGTATCGCAGCCATTTTACTAACTACTGTGCTATTGTTCTCAACAGAATGCATACAGTATTAACGTCTGTGTAAACTTTAGTGACGGATGACCTCCTCCCTTCCGCCAACATTCCATAAATGTTCACATTCCAAAGTTGACTGCCCTCTGGTGTTTAAAGGAGTATAACCTTTTTGGACCAAGTACCTCAGAAATATTCTATTTTATTATCTTCTACTTCTTTAATAAGTACCAGAAGGGATTGCGTCTAGTTGATTTGGAAAAACCATGTTTGTCTAACTAGGATTGGGTAATCCATTTCACTTTTGTAATTTCAAACCAAGACTGGATTGGATAACTGATTCAGAATTCTAAAGAACTGTATACTTTCTAAAAGTAGAGCAGATCAGATAACATAAGAACAAATTAAGCATTATTGGTTTAGTAGGATTTGGATTGTCTAACAATTCAAGCAATCGGACAAGTTCAAGTTTCAAGTTCAAGTTGTGCTTTATGTCCATTTCCGCTAACTGCGGGTGCATACACGTGGACCGACGAATTGTCGTGCCTCACAGAGCCATGGTGCTACATAAGTACAGACGTTTAACAGTACAGTCTAACAATAAACAATTTAAAATAAATAAAACAATTTTCCCTATACATAAAA
>BROE01000028.1:10788252-10845424 GCA_036571765.1 Plecoglossus altivelis
CATTTCGCCAGCTTTGCCACTTCCTCTCTATACTGTTTTCATTGTTGTTGCTGATGAGACCTACCACTGGTTGTGTCATCAGCAAATTTGATAATGTGGTTGGAGCTGAACTTGGTAGTGCAGTCGTGTGTCAGCAGCGTGAAGAACAGCGGGCTGAGCACACAGCTTGCACACAGCCTTGTGGGGCATCTGTGCTCAGTGTTGAGGTGTTCGAGGGGTTATGGCCGACACGGACTGACTGAGGTCTTCCGGTTAGAAAGTCCAGAATCCAATTGCAGAGGGAATTTTTCAGGCCCAGTAAGTTTAATTTGTTAGTGAGCTGTTGTGGGATTATTGTGTTGAATGCTGAGCTGAAGTCAATGAACAGCATTCTTACATAAGAGTCTTTGTTTTCTAGATGGGTAAGTGCCAGATGGATGGTTGAGGAGATTGCATCGTCTGTGGAGCGGTTCGGACGATATGCAAACTGGAGCGGGTAAAGGAACACAATAGAAAGACAGGTAAGAGCAAAAGAATCAGACCTTGTCTAAATTAACTGAAATCTAGTGGTAAACTAATGTATAGTCTAATCAAACACACTCAATGTAAATTACTCCATGCCAATGATAAGTAAGACATGTAGCTACTAAAAAGCTAGTCACATTTACTTTGTCGGCATGTTGAAGCGGGTCCATAGTTAAATGTGTCTGTGTGATCAAAACATTGTTTTGTTAAATATTTATTCAATCCAAGGCAGTTCCATTAGTCTAGAACAGACCTAGGCACACCTGGCACTTTAACAGTCCCAGTCTGGCTTGTGTGAGGTAAATCATGAACAAATACATATTCTTTATCGCAGTGCCCCTTGTTCCCATTGGCGCTCAAGGGTGACTGGAGCCTATCCCAGTAACTTCAGGCCATAGGTGGGGTACATGCTGGACTGTGGCCAACAAGTTGCAGGGCTGACACAGACAGCCATTCACTTTCACATTCAAGCATTCACTAGGGGCAATTTAGAATGTCCAATTAACCTATTACATGCATGTCTTTGGACAGTAGGAGGAAGCCAGGGTGTCCAGAGAGAACCCACAGTAACATGGAGAAGACATGCAGACTCCACCCAGAGAGATCATGTGATGTTGGATTTGGCTCAAGAATTGAACCCACAATCTCCTTATTGGGAGGCAAGAGCTCTAACCGTGCCACCACCGTGCATCCAAGTAAATAAATAACTAAATACATGTATTAAGCAGAAGGGAATCTGTAGACCTGAAGACCCTCTAATGGCTGCTCACGGTAAAAACTGAAAGGTTGATACATGTTGCGACCCCTCCAATGACTAGGGAGAGGAGAAGGGTGTAACCACCCACAGTCGTACAAGGTGGCTAACATCACAGGTGGAAAGTGATGAGTAACAATTACCACAGCCAGTTCCGAAATACATTTACACCCAAGGTGGGTAGTTAATGACATGGTAAATACATACAATACGATTCTTCAAACAGGCTTCAAACAAGCCTTCAAACAGTGAATACTTAAAATAGTTTGGCTGTCGTTGGGGAACACGCGTTGCCCAGAGGTAATTTGGGGATGATTACATGGTGACGATGCCGAGAGAGAACTACAGGTCCAAAAAAAAGAGGGGGGCCGGGGGTTGTAGCAGGACAGTGCCAGTGGCCCGTCAAATCAATGAAACCAAGAAAACGAAGTCCCAGATCTACCCTACACCTTAAAACCTACCTGTCACAATCTACAATGTTACTATCCAAACTCTGATACAATACACTGGACAAAAGTGGGGAGACCAGGGGAGACCTAGGACACACTGGAGGGACTATGTCTCTTGGCTGGCCTGGGAACACCTCGGGGTCAGCCCCAGAAGAGCTGGAGGATGTGTGTGTGGAGAATGAAGACTGAGCCTCCCTGATCAGACTGCTGCCCCTGCGACCTGGCCCTGGATAAAGTGGAAGAAAACGATGGATGGAATTTACAGTTGTTCCTTTATTCTTAAAGTCAACATCTTCAAACAGTCCTCTGCTTATTCAAACTTGTTATTTGCAGCCTAAGTGGCTACATTGTGGCTACAAATACAAGCAGAATTGAATGGCACTTAACATTTGTGATGATGGACTGGAGTAAATGAGATAGCAATACAATGAAAAAGAAAAAAGGAGGGGGGGATATAGTGAGGGGGAGAGAATTAACAGATTTAGTGTCATCTCCCAGTCTAGGAGAGGAGTCACAAGTATAGACCACCTTAATCCCTTCATCTCTCTTCCTCCTCATCCCTCTTTACCTCTGTCTCTGTCTACCTTTAGTTTTTTTCGTCTGTGTTTCGTCTTTGGCTGTCTGTGTTTATGTCTATTCAGATTAAAATTAGCTAATGCCAATGTTTATGTAGTGGTCCAGTCATGTATAAATGGATACATTTTCGCACAGATTAAGATGTTAAGCCTTTCAACAACAAAATGTTTTCTCTTGGTGAGCTAGTATCAGGCTTCAAAACTAAATGATGGGAAGAGTCTAATAAAATATAATGAGCCCCATGTTAAATAGAAATTGATACTGGCAGCAACAAAAAAAAGTATTCTAATTTCATGTACCTCATCAAACATAACAAATCCAAACAATGAGAGTTTGGATAAATACACATCATTAAATCTGTGGTGGTATGGCAGGTTCTCATGACCTTGGTTTTACAAAGGTTGATAGGTATTCACGTGGTAAGGAGCTTCATTAACATGAAGTGGCCATATACAGTTTTGGATAACAGCTGTTTTACTAACAGGTTATTTCTACATTAAAGACAGTAAAAACAAGACACTCTTGCACTCTTTTGTTATTGGACTTCTGTGCTAGTTACAGTTTGTCCATAATGAACACCACGTTAGGGCACAAGGGCATGTGGCACCAGGACACCCTAGGCCTGAGGTCGATGACCGACTTAGATGTTGTGTCCTCTGACCTGCGGCCGCGTGTCTCAGACACTTGGGTGAAGCTATCAACTGATCACCATCTGGTTGTGAGTTGGATCCGTTGGCGGGGGAGGAAGCCAGACAGACTTGGCAGGCCCAAGCCCATCGTGAGGGTCTGTTGGGAGCATTTTGCGAAGTCCTCTGTCAGCAGGGTCAAAAACTCATAACTTCGGGAGAGCTTCTCCCAGATCCCAGGGGGGACTGGTCGCATTGAGTTTAAGTGAGCCATTTTCTCTGCCTCGATGTCGATGCGGCAGCCAGGAGCTGTGGTGTTAAGGTCTCTGGTGCTAGTCACGGCGGCAATCCCCAAACCCGGTGGTTGATACCGGAAGTGGGAGATGCTGTCAAACTGAAGAAGGAGTCTTATCGAGATCGGTTGGCTTGTGGGACTCCTGAGACAGTTGACAGGAATTTGCAGGCCAAGCGTGCCGCGGTTCAGGTGGTTGCAGGGGTAAAACTCGGGACTGGGAGGAATTCGGGGAGGACATGGAGGAGGACTATCAGATAGCCTCCAGGATATTCTGGCAAGCAGTTCGGTGCCTCAGCAGGGTGTAGCAGTGCTTCACCAACACACGTTGTGGGTGGGGAGCTGTGGAACTTGACTGGGGACATAGTTGGATGGCAGAAGGAATACTTTGAGGATCTCCTCAATCCCGCTGCCACGTCTTCAGAGGAGAAAGCAGAGGTTGGGGACCCAGAGTCGGCCTCGTCAATCACCCAGGCTGAAGTCACTGAGGTGGTCGGTGGGAACCTCGGTGGCAAGGCCCCAGGGGTAGATGAGATACGTCCTCAGTATCTTAAGTCTCTGGATGTTGTGTGGCTGTCTTGGCTGACACATCTCTGCAACATTGTGTGGTGGCTTGGGACAGTACCTCTGGCAAAACTTAAGGCAAAGCTCAAAATTTACCGTTCAATCAATGTCCCTACTCTCACCTATGCCCATGAGCTCTGGATAATGACCCAAAGGACAAGATTGTGGTTACAAGAGGTCAAAATGAGTTTCCTCCGCAGAGTGGCTGGGCACTCCCTTAGAGATGAGGCTGGGCACTCCCTCCACAATGGGAGGAGTCAGCTGTGGTGGTTCGAGCATTTGTTTCGGATGCCTCCCTCAGGGGGTATTTCGGGTATCTCCCACCGAGAGGCGGCCCCAAGGGAGACCCAGGACACGCTGGAGGGACTGTGTCTCTCGGCTGGCATGGGAATGCCTCGGGATCCCTCTGGAAGAGCTGGAGGAGGTGTGTGTGGAAGTCTGGGTCTCCCTGCTCAGACTGCTCCGCCCGCAACACAGCCCCGGATAAAGTGGAAGAAAATGGATGGATGGACTCTTGCACTTGTCTTTATTAAGTAGGCAGTGTTTGTAATGGCGATAGGTTGGACCTTTGTCCTCTCCATTTATGCTGGGAATTTAAATGTACCTTGCCAAAACTTTAAGGAAAGTTGATTAGAACCTTGATTAGAATTAAGTATATCTATTCTTACACAATCACACCCCACTACAAAGACTAGGGGTGGAAAATGCAGAGCAAACCACTGGATTGGAGCACAGTGGTGGGTGATGACGAAGGCAAGCTTTAGGGTGACACCCAGCGTTGGGTTGTTAATTTTCTATATGACAACAGACAAAGTCAAATATGGGGCAATAAAGGACACAAGGCAACTACTGCAGACTGGGGAAGAAAGGCAGCAGACTGTCAAATGACAAAATGAGATATTGTCTCTAACTTCCCTACATTCCTGAGCTGCATACAAACACCCTACCCAAACAACTAACCTGACTGCTACACAAAAAGGGTCGATACCTGCTCGCATCTCAACTAGTCTACATACAAAGAACAC
The DNA here is from genome assembly GCA_036571765.1 of Plecoglossus altivelis. Taxonomy (NCBI): domain Eukaryota; kingdom Metazoa; phylum Chordata; class Actinopteri; order Osmeriformes; family Plecoglossidae; genus Plecoglossus; species Plecoglossus altivelis. Next base: position 10,793,043 of record BROE01000028.1, read on the forward strand.
AACTATGTGATGTAAAATACCAATGGATATCTAGCCTTTACTTACCACTGCTTGTATTTGCTTTGACCATTTAACTAAAGCAAGGCAGTTGTGATTGTGACAATATAAATAGTAGGAAAATCTGTTTACTATAATCCAGTAACTATCCCAATAATCCCTTTCACAATTTAACCCCACAGATGCACACAACCTAAACATACAAACTCATGGAAGAAAGTTGTGCATATTGACATATCCCTAACGATACTTTTTTACTTGTCAAAACATGTATATAATAAGAGAGGAATGGAGGAAGAATGGGATGAAGGAGGGATTTACATTAGTAATATGGCTTTAAACAGTTAAAGTGATGGATTATATGATTGTTACTATGAGAGATTATAGAAGACTTGAAGGATGAAAAAGGGTGGTAAAGTGGAAGAGGGTAGGAACACAAACAACTGTTTCATCGTTTCTTTGTTGGCAATACAAATACAACAAAGGCAAAACAGGGAATTGTACCAAATACTATGGCATTATATAATTAATGAATATTTTTCAAATATTGCTTCAAATTAGTAAACTGATATTCTAATTTGAAGCCCTAAAGAAATCATTCAAAACAAATATAATAATATTATATTGAGTAGTGGTCTAAGACTTTTGAACTCTACTGTTTATATATAGTATAAAGGGGAGACATATAACATAGGAGAGAATTAGAGAGACAAAAAGCTGCTCTTCCATGACATGCAGTACGGGGGTGGGGGGTGGGGGGGTGAGGGGTTGAGATAGAGAGTGAAGAAGACAGATCGAGCAAGGGCCACTGTGCAAGGTGAGACACTTAAGCCTGCCTCTTCTAACAGAGTTAGTCAGGATTAGGACATGTATCTGTGGGATCAGATGGAGTTAGAAGGACCCTACAGGCCACCACCTCACCATCTGTCTCTGAGCCTCTTTGGTTCAAAAACATGTTGGGTTTAATTTTTCACACTGGCTCTCTATTTTCTATCTGTTTCCTTTGTGGTTCATACTCCTCTTGTATTCTCTTCCTTTCTCAGTTCTCTTTATATGCCAGCTATGTCAATTACAAGTGTTTCCTTAGCATAAATGGTTTGCAAAAACAAAAGTTTTCAACACTTATTTAATTACATTACTTATTTAATTCCTCAGTTCATGATTCTTCTATTTAACAAAATTCTCAATTTCCGTATGGAAGGTTGATAGGAGATCGTCCAATAAGGATTTGGGACATACTATACTGTACATCCCAAACCCTCTGAGACAATATGTATTCAATCAATGATATAAAAATCCTGAATTGTAATAGAAAGAAGATTAGGGTGCAGTAAAAGGCCTTCCTTGATCAGCCAGGGGGAATTGTGAGACAGCCATCAAAAATCAAGTGCTTTCTTTGTGGTATTTTATGCTGTGCATTATTTTTCCATAGTCATTGTCAAATTACTACGAAAAATACACTACAGGGCTGTAGGTAATGGGATGGAGAGCTAAATGAGCTGGTAGGAAATGGCCAGGGTATTGTACCCACAGCACATGAAAGTGGAATATTGCCAAAATGCTGTTTTTCTTTTTTGCCTGAAAAAGATATGAGTGAGCGCCATTAGATGTCAACAATGGACAAAAACCTTATCTTGATAAATAAATAATAAATACAGCATTGTTCATACTGTAATACTATAAGTTACTGTCTCTATTCTTCCAAACTCAGTGGTCACTGAGCCTGGCTTTAGAGTGCACAGGTGTTCTTGGGACCCCAGACAAACATGCACGGCAGCCACCAATAAATCTCCACTCATGGTTCTAAATGTACATAGGTAAACTTCCATCTCAGCCTTTGTGAATTGATGTTGTCCTAATTTATCTCCAAATTACTCAGTTATATCACTCACATAACACACTGTCTTCTGGATAGATTACATGAGGAAGATACCAAATTATTTTCATATGGCGCGGAGTGTTAAATCAGGTACCCGTGTGCATCAGACAGTACCCCTGAGTGTTAGAGACAACCATCACGAACTGATCATAAAACTGTGTAGCATTTAGAGACAACTGCACCCTTTTCTTTAATAAAAAAAGGTTTTTGGACAGATTTAAGTAAGGAACGGAAGGGTAACATTCCAAATGTTACACTTGAGGCAACTACAAATTTTACCCTTATGTTCGTCACTCAAAAGTGTCCTTCTCAACTATGTTTTATTATTAAATTTATGTAGGTGTGGAGGTATATCAATCAAAACAATGAGGTAAGTTCCTCCGTCTCTGTCTCTATCTTTGTCCTTCAGTATTGTGGGAGTACTTTTTTCCAATTACATTTGCTGGGGCCAATATTTTGAAACCGTATCAATGTGTTCTGGTTTTCAACACAGTATGAAGAAAATGTTGATCTCCTGGATTAGTATCTATATTGTTTGTGATTTGTTTGTCATTTTGTCTGTCATTTTTGCATTTATCATCATCCTTGCATGTCTTGGTGTGTTGGTAGTTTTGTTTACCATTTAAATCAGTTTGCTGCAGACAATATTAACTCACTGATTCCTTAACGAGACAATATTAAGACAGAGAGATTGAGGATTAACAAGTTCAGCTCATAAGGATCATTCAAAAGTGCTTGTTTCGCGTTTCTCTGCTTGAGGAATTTTCACGGGATGAAAAACATCTTTTGAAGCTAACTCCAAGAGACAAAGAAGTGAGGGGGCATGTATTTTGGAGGTTTGAATATCAGTGAAAAAATAAATGGGTTATATCCACAACTAGAAATGATTCTTCACTACTCTGCTTTTGGGTATCATTGTGAAAACTGTTTAAAATGATTGTTGAACTTCTGTCCATTGCTCTATTAACGTTATTTATTTCCAATATACAGAATAGGTTTTAGAGATAAAAAAACAGCATTAGCCATTTTTTCTAATGAATGATTGTTTACTAGTAGTAAAAAAATATGTTGAAGACATTCTCCACTATGTGGAGGCAGAGAGTCAAATCAGGATTTTAAAAGAAGTTTTATTTCAAGAATGTCTCGATGGTGGAATTACACATAAGCTATCACACTTTGATGAATGACCTCCTGACATAGTGCTTATAAAGCAAAATGCCAATACTATATTTGTTTGTGTATGTAGCCTATGTGTGTGCACAGTCTTTAGTGAGACAGACAGTGCTTCAGAGCATTGATTGTTCCAAATGGACAGCAAAGGGTTTAGAAAAGGATATTGGGATGAGAAAAGAGGGTAGCGTGATCAAGGCAGGGAGTAAGGGATTTGCTTCAGAGGGAGAGAGAGAGGGGGCAGTGACACTCAGTGCCAGAATATACTGAATGCTATACTCCCTCGCATGCGCACACATGCTCTCTTTTCACTCTGTCTCTATGTTCTTCTTTCTAAGCATGTTGGTAAAAGTAATTCAGTCAATTTAGCAAGGTTGAAATGATTAGACAATCTCACCATCATTTATCCTCTCTTTGAACAAGGTAAGAGCAATTTGATTGCTATGACTGACTTCTTGTCTACTTTTCCCTATACCTTTGCATGTATATCTTTCTCTCTGACATGCCATGTATGATGCCTTTTTAGTCTGGGTAGAGGCCTCGCTGGCCACCCGCCACAGTGTGCTATCTTTCATGGTCCATTTGGGACTAGATGGGGTTCAATTACTGTGCATGGAAGTAAGAGAAACATGTCAAACTTGTTTTATTTTATTTAGCCAGCATTTGTATAATCAGTGTCCTCTGAAATTAATGTATGGTTAGCTGTAATTTATTTAGTTCTTATATGACAAAATACATTTTTATAATCACTGAAAATCTCAGTACAAAACATCCATCTGATTAACATGACTATTGGAATATACATTTATACATTTCAAGAACAGCACTTTAGCTTAACAGATTGTGCCAAGTGAAATATTCATGCAATATAGAAATACATACTTATGTACACATTATTATTACTATAGAAACACTAGAACATGAATAATTTCTACAATTGGATTTGACTTAAAACACAATTTATTTACATTAATGTAAAAGCAGTCAATGTTCTTTAGCTCAGTGAACTATTGTTTAAGGATTTTCTGGAAGATCCTATCTCTGACATGGTACTTTGTACTAAAATATGTATTATTTTAAATTCATGAATTTTTATTTATATGATGTTTCCTTCCCACCATATTCTACCTTATCAGTTCCATTTGGCTAAAGTCAAAATCTATCTTTTTCTCTGTCTCAGGATCAAGAGGTTTTGAGTCACAGAACAATAACCAATTAGTCATTCTCTGAGAACGCATCAAGTCCCTGGTTGTGTATGGACTGTCCTGAGAGGGAGAGGAGGATCTACTTACAGTCCTGACCAACAGACATTTCTTGACAAACTCCATCTCTGTAGGAAATTAGTCAGTTTGTTTCTTTCAACAGTGGCCATGTCATCTCCCTCTATACCTATGCCCTCCCTCCCCCCTAGTCCATTGGCCATGGAATATCTGAATGACTTTGACCTACTTAAGTTTGAAGTGAAGCCCGACACACCTCCTTTGCTTCCTCCCTGTTCACAGCCCAAATCTGGCCTTCCACTCAACCCCTCCAGCTCTCCTTATACCAGTCACCCACCTCAGGACTCCAGCCTCAACTCCAGTCCCTATAACTCTCTTCCTCCTTCCCCAACCCTCAGCGATGCCCAACAACCTCCCTCCTCCTCTTCATCCCTTTCCTCATCCTCTTCCTCAATATCCTTCCCCCTCTCCATCTCAAACAGCTATAACTCTGGCATTAGCACAGGATCCCAGGGCAATGTAAATGGCAGCTCCACCCATGGGGGTGCCCAGGGACCTAATCCCGCCTCTCTGGAAGACCTTATCTGGCTGGCTGCACTGCAACAACAGTTTGGGGGGGAAACAGGGGGACCTGCGTCCTTGCTTGGGGCACTTGGAGGTGGCTTGGAACGGGGGGACAGAGAAAGGGGTCCAGTCGGAAGTTTCCTGGGGTGTGAGGATACAGTGGAGGCTTTTCTTAACTCAGCTGCAGCAGCAGTTAGCTCACAGGTAAGTAAACTGAAAGACATGTCAATAGGGGCCGGTAGCTAGTAGCTGCTTATTTTTAGCAATGACTAAACAATAATCCTAATCTCTTTTGAATCTTTTCTTCTCTCTCAGTTCCCTGCACTCTCTCAAAGCTCCAGTAGTAATCTAGGAGACTCTGGAAGCGACAGTGGAGGTGACATCTCCTGCGCAAAGGGAACAGAAATATGCCATCGTCCTCTCCTTTTCCTTTCCTCTGCTCCTTCTTCGCTGCCAAACACTACCCCCTCCTCAGCCCCCTACCCCCAAACTCCCAGCCCTCAGAGCCGACTTCATCACCATCAGCATCATCATCACCACCACCCTCATCATCCCATGCATGGCCACCATCATCACCATCATCTTCAAGTCAGTGAAGTAAAAAGGGATTGCCAGTCCTATTGCTAATATACATAAAGTACCAAGCAGAAAATATTACTGTAATGGTAATGAGTCAGTATAGTCATACCTGAATAATGGTGCTAACTGTCAGAAATTTGGGGAGGGTTCCTGTAAAACCTACTCTATAGAACCAATAACTTTTATCCAAAAAATAAACATGCTGACAATGTTGGAAATAGGCCAAAATGATGAATGGTAATAGGAAGGCAACAACATACTGTATAGTGATAGAGTTCTCACACACAAAATGGTTGAAGGAAGAGGAATTTGGGGGATAATGCAGTCCTGGGATTAGAACAGGGATTAGAATGTTATTGGATGGGATAATTGAAACACGTTTTCTGTAAGTATTTCCAAAAGATAACATGATGTCACAAAGCAATACGAAGGAGTTTTCATAAGTCTCATTAAAAAGGCATGTCTTTGTCGCAGATAAATGCATTATAAACACATTTGCTCATACAGGTATCTGGGGGAGATAATGTCAGTACATTAAGTGGAGCATATTGGAAGATTATGATAGTATCTGCTATTATTGCCTTTCATAATCCTGATCACTGTCACTCACACTCAGTCAGATTATGCGATAGATTATAGACATGTGCTGCCAAAATGTACTTTGCACACATTACCAATATACATGCACAAAGCATGTGACAAGTACATAATAACCATACAGTATCCCATTGAGTTAATAAACTCTGGGGTTAAGGAATTTCTGACAAGGAAAACTGATGTTAGCATCTTCATTATTTTAAAATGTTCACCATGCATCACCTTCAGTTAAAGAAACTGTAAATTTTACCCAATTTGTTGTGGTTGTGCAATTTATCCATGTTGCAAAAGTAAAAGCACAATTTGTCTCCAAAATGCATAAATTACAGCAACAACTAATTATATTATATTACACAATTGTATTATCCATACACTTATATTCTTTTACTCTTTGCTCTTATTCATTATTGGTCTCGCTGTATTGCTGCCATAACTGTTCGCAGTGTGGAGTGGATGAGCGTTTCTCAGATGAACAGCTAGTGAGTCTGTCGGTCCGGGAGTTGAATCGACATCTGCGGGGTGTGAGCAAGGATGAAGTGGTACGTCTTAAGCAGAAACGCCGTACGCTAAAGAACCGGGGCTACGCCCAGTCTTGCCGCTATAAACGTCTTCAGCACCGCCATGCACTGGAGTCTGAGAAACATGTTCTCACACAACAGGTACAAACACACACAGACATACTCAGAGACACAAGACAGAAGTTCTAAAAACAAATTATACCATTTTACACAAATTCAAGCACAACACAATTAACTCTGTTTTACCCTATTTACTCCATGCATGGCCATCCATCTGTCTTCAAAGTTGGAACAGCTACAGAGTGAACTCTCTCGAGTGCTAAGGGAGAGAGATGCCTACAAGGCTCGCTATGAAAAACTTGTCAGTACAAATGAGGCTTCCATTGCTTGTACCAACAACCAACCTTCTCCACATCCTGACTACTTCCTCTGAGGGTGACCTGAAGGTCACCTTGACCCTGAGAAAGGCAATACACTTATATTATGACTTGGGGAAGTAAAGAAAGAGGTTGGTGTGTGTGAGTGCATGTGTGTGCTTGGGTGGAGGTTGGAAAGCCAGGTTGTGGTTCATTGCAAAACAGGAAATCCAGAACCCCTGTACAAGTCAGATTAAACTTAATTATTATGGTCAGAATCCAGGCCTAAAGAAATATTTCAACACTGTAAAAGTGACTGGACGAAGTACTTGATGAAATTCACTGCAGAGAGATAAAGGTATTATGGACAAGAGAAGAGGAATCCATCTTTTGGCCAAAGATGAGATATCCTCACCATTGAAAACCAAGTACTGCTCTTAATAATTCCTAAACTATAAAAAAAACATTATAAATGTCCCTCACACAGCACAGGTCTAGGAAGTATAGTAGCGTGCTATTTATGAAGTGGTATAGGCTTGGGAAAGTATCCCTGGCATGCATTTATAATTTTCCCTTAAAATAATTTCACAGTTGCCTCCCAACATTTTTCTTCATAATTTATTTCACAAGTTGTATCCGTTTGTTACATTGATAATAATTGATCAAATAATGCTGAAAGATTTGAGGACTTCAAGGTCTGACTGTGTAAAAACGTAGATCATTGTATGTTTTTAGACACTTGAAATATGCTGACATATCCTCTTTTCCTGTAAAAATGTCTAACAAATGACATTTATCATGTTGACAAGAATAGTTGCAGTGTGCTATCTGTGACAGATGTATACTTTAAGAATGGGGAGAGAAATCCCACAATCCACTGGATCACCTTTTACAACATAGAGCTGATCGATGTGGACTTTAAAGGGACTGTTAAAGCAAACCTGTAAAAAGACAATGGGGAAAATTTGACAGATTTGTGTGACTGTGTGTTGTCTTCTAGCCTAAACATTCAACTTGGAATGTGTTATCACTTCTATAGAAGCATGTGACAACCAGAATGCAATGTATGCCACAGAGCTGGTCACTGTGGACTTGGGTGAAATACAACAACATTTAGATATTCATACAGGAGAGATCTATGTCTAATATCATGAAAATGTTACAGAGGTTACCTTAAATCTAGTTTCAACAAATCCAATTCCAGCTGGATGTAGGTTAATTCATTGTTTTATCTGTTTGATTAATTTCTTTATTTATTCACAGTATTTATTCACTGTATTATTTATGTACCTTTTTTATTATTTTATTTTGCTGCTTTAGTGTGTACTTTTATCTTGTGGTAGATTCAATTATTTGTCAAAATTATAGAATGATTTACAATGATAAATGCCATTATTATGGTTAAACTCCTACTGTAGTGTGGTTTACTATGAAATAAACAAAATATTTTTATCAACTTTTGCACTGATTCTGCACATTATTATTTCACTTTTTTGTCCGCATGCTTTTAACTCCTCATAATCCCTCTCTTTTGACCTTATATAACCATCCTATCTTTTCATCTCCTGTGTGCATTTTCTCTTTTACCTCACCCTTTTTTCACCGTAGCCTCTTCCATCTCTCTCACTATCTATCATTCTGTGTCCCTCTATAGAGAGGCAATGACCCTAGTTGTGTGCTGTTTGGGATGACCTCACTCTCAGCCCTGCCTTCCTCTCTGTGTCTCTGGCTCTCTCTCTCAGGCTGGTATAATAGTGGCAGGATTAGGGCTATAATAGCACAGTGACTGCTTACTGCCGGAGTCCATTGTAGCATTGTGCAGGAGGACATGCACAGAATTACATGAACACCCACCCCACTAGCTTACTACCAAAACCACTATGCACAGACACAGCAAATATATAAATTTTAAAATACACACAATTAAACATGGTTGGTTTTTTATAGCTGAAAAGAATGTGAATAAATAGAGGCACAGAGGGAAAAGACAAATGAATGATGTAAATTAAAGTTTTGCCCAAAATATAGGATGAAAGACAAAACTAAAATGTAATGATAGAAATGTATGGACAAATGCACGACCGCGGAAGAGACATTGGGGGAAACAACATTTTGCCGCTCCCTAGTGGTTGCTATTGCTATTTTTGCAGCCATGTATTACTTGAAACTGAATATCAGAGGCCTTCAATATGCTAACTTCAAAACGTGACCATCCACAGTTGACGTATGCACCAAATACTTACATTTTAACCTTATCTTTGAAATAACAATTTGATCAGTTGTTAAAAAAAAATTGTTTCATGTGAGTCATATGTACATTTAAGATTGCGGGGTGACTGTACACATCGCAGTACGTGATATCTGTATATTAGTATTGACAGAAAACGACAAACGGCATGAGTCCTCACTTTGCCATTGATGCGAGCCGACTAGTTCCTGCTTAGATCAGGTTTGAGACAGGTTGCGCGAGGGAGAGAAGTAAAAGGACAAAAACAGCAGATTTCTAAATGTTTAATTTTATATTGGAGATACCAGTAGATGCGCCCAAGGACAGCGTATAACAAGGAAATACAACATGGGTAGACGGGAATTTGAACAAGAATAGTATTATATATTAATCAAAAGATGTTAGTCATTGTCCATGACATGCTATCAGAGCTGTCCACCTGTACATGCATTGTTGCTATTGCTGTTGGTCTGTCTTAGGTTGTTTGGCTGTTCTCATACTGCTCAATGCAGAGCCGATTGGTACGAAAATATAGAACGTGTTAAATATGTAATGTTTCTGCAGATTTCTAGAATTATGTAGCCTTTGAATGTGTTTGTTTTCTACATTATAAGGGTTCCTCTGGTGGGAGGGATCCTAAAGTTATTGACAGTATTGTTATTGGCAAAGCAGTGAAGCCACCTAATTTTTGTTACTATAAGGATTTCTCCATCAGGAGGAAACCTATTGTTATTGATAGTTTTAGTCTTAGGATTCCTCTTTCAGGATTTCGTTCCATACGCCTTATTTCTCACAATGAACAAAAAAAGCCTCAAAAACTTATTATGACTGCCTGATATATTTTTCTGTACAAAGAAGATTAAGGAAACACGTTTTTTCGCTACTCCTCTTATAAGAAACCCTCATAAAAGTTATCAATAGGATTTTAGATTTTCAAAATCATTTGCCTGCGATAGCCAATCAAATTCAGCAGTATCGCAACCAAACAAGAAGTTGGGTCATATCTCAGCAAATCTTTGAAATATCAACAACAAACTTGGTATGGCATGACAAAGACACTACAACATTTTGCGATGTGCACTCTCAAAGCTAAAAAGTGGACTACTATCTCAGCAGAATACATTTGTACGCCAAGCTCAGCTGAACCAGGCATCCGTTCGGGCCAGCTTTCGGGTTGCTAAACTGATAGCAAGCAGCGGTAAGCCTTTCACTGACGGAGAGTTTGTTAAGAAATGTATGGATGCTGTTGCGGAGGAGGTTTGTCCCGAGAAGATGCAGTTAATGCCGTAAGTTTGTCGGCGAGTACAATCACCAGACGCGTTGAAGAAATCGGGAGTAATGTATATGCCCAGCTGCAGCAGAAGACGAAAGAATTTGACTTTTTTTCATTAGCACTGGATGAGAGCACGGACGTGCAAGACACAGCGCAACTGCTCATTTTTATTCGTGGAGTTAGCGCAAACTTTGAGATATGCGAGGAACTGGCAGCCCTCCAAAGTCTCAAAGGGACTACAACTGGAGAGGATATTTTTGACAAAGTGTGCCAAACCATGGAGAAGTTGGACCTGGACTGGTCAAAGCTAGCTAGCATCACGACTGACGGGGCTCCTAGCATGGTGGGCGAAACTCGCGGTCTAATAGGACGCATGAACCGGGAGTTGGAAAAAAGGGGTCTCACCGCCCCGCTACGAGTCCACTGCCTAATTCACCAGCAAGCACTGTGCTGCAAAGTGTTGACGTGGGATTCTGTAATGAAGGTTGTGGTGTCGTGCATAAACTTCATCAGAGCAAAGGGACTTAAACACAGGCAGTTCCAAGAATTCCTGTCTGAAGTGGAGTCTACGCTGTGTAGGTGCTGTATCACTTAGTTCAGTTTCTCAACCTGCTTCCTTTGTGGTTTTCACAGGGAAGTTGATGAGAGAGAGCTGCAAACAGCGGTGTCTACAAGCCTACTGGAACTTACAAAAGGATTATAATGAAGGAACACAAGAACTTTAAGAGACTGCTCATATGTGTCAGAGAGATTCTGCTCTGACAACTGAGCTGAACTTTTATCTGTTAAGATTGTGCATGGCACAACAGAAAGTTAATGTTCCGTGGCATTTTTTCTATGAAGAACCCAGAGAGAGTTATTTAGTTATTATTTATTTCATAAATAGTGTTATTTATTTCCTGTTTTTTCTGTGAAGAACTCAGAGAGGGTTATTTAGTTATTATTTATTTCATTAATAGTGTTATTATTTGTTTCCTGACTTTTTTTTCTGTAAAGAACCTGGAAAGGGTTATTTGGTTATGTGTGGCTTTCTGGAAAACAATACATTTTTTAAGCTCCCCTACGATCGTTACACTTTTTCTGTTACAAACTGACACCGGCCCCCCATCAGAGAAGGGAAAAGTTATGTGGCCCTCACAGGAAAAAGTTTGGGGACCCCTGACATAGACTGTCGGTTTCTTGTTTAATATTTTCAGTAAGAAGCTAGACTTCCAGAATTACCTCTGATCACATAGACATCATCCTGTATGTCACTGTCCTTTTAGTAAAGACCTGCTTCAAAAAATTAACATTTTCATTTTTTGATCATGAATAATTTTCTGAATGTCAGATGAATCATCTGCATAACTTCTGTGTTTTGTGTCAGTTTTTTACTGCTGTGTATCCTGTTTTACAGCAGGATATGCATGACGAGGATGAACTTGCAGCTCAAAGCCCTAGTCCTGGTTCCACTCTTGATTTCTGGCTTCCTGTCAGAAGTAGGGAGACGATCACAGTTTAGGACCAGTGATGGACTGCGTCCACCCTGTGTCTGTGTCTATCTCGCAAGCTGCAAGCTGGAAGGTGGCAAGCTGCATTTGAACTTGAAGCTTTGGTATGACCCACCAACCTCCACCCTGATATTCCAAAAGGCTCCAACACCAGACCACATTTTCCCCACTGGCTGATGACCTGGATGAATGTCCCATCACTTCTAGAAAGTGAAATTATTCTCCCAAACTTTAGAGGGTGGTCAGACCTGGAGATAAGGCTGGACATCTGGCATTTTACGTGGCAGCTGGCCATGGTAATTATCACTAATTCCCATGTCCTGTAACCTCTCTTTATAGGTCTCCTGCTTGACATGGTGGACAAGGCCACCATCAAGGCTTAGGTTTCCCAGTTCTGCAGGTAGAAGACACATGGAGTGGACCCACAGCATTGAGCAGCTGCTGCAGGAGCCAATGGGGGGAAAGGGGGAGAGATGTGCTGTGAGTTGGGCTGTTGGACCAAGCAAAAATGGAACACATCTGATGCACCCAGAAGAGGCAAGTGAAATGCATCCAGTATGTGCCAGGTGTACCTCTGTACATGGGGACAGACAGTTCCACCAGAGATGTGATCCAGATGACATACAGGTGTGCAAGAGGCTCCAATTCCTTGTAGACCTTCCACTGCCACCTGAAGAGGTTCAAGCCAGGGAGGTGTAGATTGTATCCTCTTATCCCTGTTTGGGTGTGCTTTCCTTCGGCGAGCACAAACCTGTTTTTTCTCATACATACAATTTTTTTAAAGTCACCTCGCCGTCTGTGGTCTTATCTGTCAAAGCTCAGGTCCTCTACCAAAGGCCTGGTATCTTGAGAGTTCTGTGCAGCATCTTGGCTGTTCCTTGGACTGCCATCTTTTGGACCGAGATGTCTGGTGTATTTCCTGGGATCCGCTGTTGCCACTCCAGTTTGGGGTTACTGCCCTGAGTGCTCCAAAGACCAAGGGCACCATTGTTGCCTTCACTTTACAGGCCCTCTCAAGTTCTTTTCCGAAGCCTTTGCATTTTTCTAGTTTCACAAGTGGAGAAACTTTCCTGATGTTGACATCACTTGGTATTATCAACCACAATGGGTTTCTTCTGCTGTTCTACAATATTCGGCTGGTTCACCATTACCATCTTATCGGTCTGTATCTGTGCAGTTATGTGCTAGATCGTCTCAGGGGCCTCCTTGAACAGCCTGCACGTGGGGTCTTGTCACGTGTGGTAGATCTGGACCTCTAATGCTCTGGTGCTCAAGGCCTGCTCCTGTGCAGCAATGATTAGTGCCTTTGTGCTGTCCTTCATTCCAGCCCTTTGTAGCCGCTGGTAGGATTTCTTTATATCAGCCACTTCAATTATCTGGTGGTGGTACATCCCATGCCTGTCGTCCTATAACGACACCTCCAGCACCTCTTTCTCCGTTTCCACTTCCTGAGACACTCACTAAAGTACTTTATTCATCTGGGCTATGTTCTTCATGTATTCAAGGATCTTAGAGGTGTCATCCTGGATTGTGGTTTGGACACTCACTAATCTTCTACCTCCAGTGTATAGTTTCAGGGTGCTAGACTTGGGGTGGAACCCTCCATACATGGTGAGGCGCTTTCATGTTTTTACATCTGTGATATGTGCCTCTTCATTTGGCCAGTTTATTATTGCTGCAGAGTATCTGATGACTAGCAGGGCATAGCTGTTGTTTGCCGGTGCCTTGTTACTGCCATTGAGCTGACTCCTTAGGACTTGTTTTACTCATTGTATTTAGTAGTTGCTGCATTTCTTGTGGCCTTTTTGCAATTTGCTTGTGGGATTCCAAGGTACTTGTAGCTTTCCTCAACTTTATTTTAACAGTGCTCTCGATGCCTAGCGATGCATCAAATACCCGATATAGTCTGTTGAATTGCTGCACTAGTCTACACCTTAACCCTAACACCCCTGCTCTAGAGCCTCTACCACGTTAGCTAGCGCATAGTACAATTCAGTACTGGAGTCAGCGTTGTCATGCTGGGCTATAAACTGAGACCAAAAGGTGGCATTTTGTGTTGTTAATGACAATGATTGCTGTCAGTGAACCTTTTTGGAATTAGCGATTTTATCATAAGTAATGGTCAAGTTTATTTAGATCGGGGGGCATATTTTCAGTTAGCAGGTGGGACTTTTTGAATCACGATTCCATCTGAGATACTGCTGGTTAGAACCCTAACCCTAACCAGAACTGGGCAGCGGCCTCCATCACCACCAAATGCATGGTGCTGATGATGTATGTTGGGGACGTACTTCAGTCCGACAACAGCAACAACTTGAAGGTGTTTGGAAGGAAGTTTGTCTCCTTCTTCACCCCCATAGAGCATGTACACTAGTAAATTGCAGGGCAAAGATTAATACAAATTATGATGTTGAAAAGTCAGTATTAATGCATTATGATGAATTCCATATCAGTTTTTTATACTAATTAGCATTGTATTGCTCATGTTCAGGAGAGTTGCTTGGGGTGAACTACCTGCTTATATAGACAGGACATGGACCCTTGAAGGGCATGGACCCAGACTTCGAAAAGAATGACTAGCTGGTGGAGGACCATGCCGTGGACAAGGGACAGGCAGATAAAGGGTTTAGGAAGGACAGGACTTTAACATCTGTAGTGTTTTGAAAGACCTCTCCTCCTCCACCCTGCCATTCAACTCATAACATGTCTGCAAATTATCATTTGTGTCTCTCATTCTTTTACCTAGTCTTTAGGCTGGATAGGCTTCAGTTCTAGAAGCCCCCACAGAGTCTTTAGGCTGGATAGGCTTCAGTTCTAGAAGCCCCCACAGAGTCTTTAGGCTGGATAGGCTTAAGTTCTAGAAGCCCCCACAGAGTCTTTAGGCTGGATAGGCTTCTTTAGGCTGGATAGGCTTAAGTTCTAGAAGCCCCCACAGAGTCTTTAGGCTGGATAGGCTCAAGTTCTAGAAGCCCCCACAGAGTCTTTAGGCTGGATAGGCTTAAGTTCTAGAAGCCCCCACAGAGTCTTTAGGCTGGATAGGCTCAAGTTCTAGAAGCCCCCACAGAGTCTTTAGGCTGGATAGGCTTCAGTTCTAGAAGCCCCCACAGAGTCTTTAGGCTGGATAGGCTTAAGTTCTAGAAACCCCCACAGAGTCTTTAGGCTGGATAGGCTTAAGTTCTAGAAGCCCCCACAGAGTCTTTAGGCTGGATAGGCTTAAGTTCTAGAAGCCCCCACAGAGTCTTTAGGCTGGATAGGCTTCAGTTCTAGAAGCCCCCACAGAGTCTTTAGGCTGGATAGGCTTAAGTTCTAGAAGCCCCCACAGAGTCTTTAGGCTGGATAGGCTTCAGTTCTAGAAGCCCCCACAGAGTCTTTAGGCTGGATAGGCTTAAGTTCTAGAAGCCCCCACAGAGTCTTTAGGCTGGATAGGCTTAAGTTCTAGAAGCCCCCACAGAGTCTTTAGGCTGGATAGGCTCAAGTTCTAGAAGCCCCCACAGAGTCTTTAGGCTGGATAGGCTTCAGTTCTAGAAACCCCCACAGAGTCTTTAGGCTGGATAGGATTCAGTTCTAGAAGCCCCCACAGAGTCTTTAGGCTGGATAGGCTTAAGTTCTAGAAGCCCCCACAGAGTCTTTAGGCTGGATAGGCTTCAGTTCTAGAAGCCCCCACAGAGTCTTTAGGCTGGATAGGCTCAAGTTCTAGAAGCCCCCACAGAGTCTTTAGGCTGGATAGGCTTCAGTTCTAGAAGCCCCCACAGAGTCTTTAGGCTGGATAGGCTCAAGTTCTAGAAGCCCCCACAGAGTCTTTAGGCTGGATAGGATTCAGTTCTAGAAGCCCCCACAGAGCCTTTAGGCTGGATAGGCTTAAGTTCTAGAAACCCCCACAGAGTCTTTAGGCTGGATAGGCTTAAGTTCTAGAAACCCCCACAGAGTCTTTAGGCTGGATAGGCTTCAGTTCTAGAAGCCCCCACAGAGTCTTTAGGCTGGATAGGCTTAAGTTCTAGAAGCCCCCACAGAGTCTTTAGGCTGGATAGGCTTAAGTTCTAGAAGCCCCCACAGAGTCTTTAGGCTGGATAGGCTTAAGTTCTAGAAGCCCCCACATAGTCTTTAGGCTGGATAGGCTTAAGTTCTAGAAGCCCCCACAGAGTCTTTAGGCTGGATAGGCTTCAGTTCTAGAAACCCCCACAGACAACTGTGCTGCATTCAGTGAGGGCTTGTATAGATCATGGCAAAAGCAGTCTTTTTATGGACAGCAGTTTGAGCTGCATCTCTGCATGAACATAAGCTGTATAAATAGATTTGACATTACGTATTTGCTGAAGTTGCTTTAACAGGCCAATTCTGATATATTCCACAAAGATAACTATTGGATTTGCTAAGGAAGAACTGTTATATTCTGTGATGGCTTGTCTTTGGAAATGAAACTCTTAAAATTAGTTGCTTAGGAGCCTGTCACATTAAAAACTTTGTTACAAAATTATTGGAGCACAAATTGCATTGTGTGTGGCAATACAGCTCTGGTGTGCTATCCAAAAAGTAATTGTATGATAATGTTACATTTTTACATTCGTACATTTTATAAAAGAAAGACTATATTATATTCCAAATTCAGTCAAGCTTTTTTATAATGCTACATTTCTGTACTGGACTGCTGGGACTGAGTTGCACATTAATTACATGACATTGTCTATAGCATGCAACATTTGACAGTGTGTGACCGAAATTCATGAACAAAATCTATTAAAGAATACACATACAAGGGGTGCAGAATTATTTGGCAGGTTGTATTTTTGAGGGTTAATTTTATTATTGAACTACAACTATGTTGTCAATCAAGCCAAAAGACTCATAATATCAAATATGAATATTTTTTTAAGTTGGAGTGGGTTTTTTTTGTTTTGGCTATCTTAGGAGGCTTATTGTGTGTGCAGATAACTTTTACTGTGCAGAATTATTAAGTCTCTTAAAAAAAACAAATACATACCCATCTTACTTATTTATTGTCACCAGGTAAACCAATATAACTCAAAATATACAAATACGTATTTCTGACATTCAAAAACAAAACAAAAAAATTCAGTGACCAATATTGCCACCTTTCTTTACGAGGACACTCAAAAGCCTTCCATCCATACACTCTGTCAGTTTCTTGATCTGTTCACGATCAACATTGTGTGCAGCAGCAACCACAGCCTCCCAGACACAGTTCAGAGAGGTGTACTGTTTTCCCTCTCTGTAAATCTCATGTTTTATGACGGACCACAGGTTCTCTATAGGGTTCAGATCAGGTGAACAAGTCATTCATTTTTCTTCTTTCAGACCTTTACTGGCCATCCATGCTGTGGTGTATTTGGATACATGTGATGGAGCATTGTCCTGCATGAAAATCATGGTCTTCTTGAAAGATGCCAACTTCTTACCACTGCTTGAAGAAGGTGTCTTCCAGAAACTGACAGTAGGACTGGGAGTTGAGTTTGACTCCATCCTCAACCCGAAAAGGTCCCACAAGCTCATCTTTGATGATAACAGCCCATATCAGTACCCCACCTCCACCTTGCTAGCATCTGAGTCGGAGTGGAGCTCTCTGCCCTTTACTGATCCAGCCATGGGCCCATCCATCTGGCCCTTCAAGTCTCACTCATTTCATCAGACCATAAAACCTTAGAAAAATCAGTCTTAAGATAGTTCTCTTTCTAGTTATCTTGTGTGTCTTGTTCAATGGTGGTTGTTTTTCAGCATTCCTTACCTTGGCCGTGTCCCTGAGTTTTGCACACCTTGTGCTTTTTGACACTCCAGTAACATTGCAACTCTGGAATATGGCAAAACTGGTGGCAAATGGCATCTTGGCAGCTTCACGCTTGATTTTCTTCAATTCATGGGCAGTTATTTTGCACCTTTCTTTTTCAACACGCTTCTTGCGACCCTCTTGGCTATTTACCATGAAACACTTGGTTGTTCTGTGATCACGCCTCATAAGCTTGGCAATTTCTATACTGCTGCATTCCTCTGCACGGCATCTCACAATTTTAGACTTTTCAGAGTCCGTCAAATCTCTCCTGACCCATTTTGCCAAAGCAAAGGAAATTACCTAATAATGATGCATACCTGATATAAGCTGTTGATGTCATTAGACCACACTCCCTCTCGTTACACAGATGCACATTACCTGATATACTTAGTTGGTAGTAGGCTTTCAAGCCTATAGTACAGCTTGGAGTAGGACAGCATGCATAAAAAGGATGATGTAGTAAAAATACTCATCTGCCTAATAATTCCGCACCCCCTCAAAAGAGAAGCCAAATCCTCAAGATCAACCATTGGTGGATGACAGCAGTACAGGTATTAAGTCCCGCCTCCTCCATGTCAGCGGATGTGCGTTGAGCTCAACTAAGAGTCTATGTGTACGATTATCCAGATAGATCTTATTACAATGACGTCTGCTCAAGCGCTACTGTTTTCTGATCAGTTTTTCTGTCATGACAATAGAAAATGGAGTTCATGTGTTCTTGGATTGGGCCAGCTTCACTACTGCGCAGACTCTGGCTCGAAATGACATCACCAGCGGAAAATAGGATATTTTTGTTTAATTTTAGTACAAAAGTAGGAAGCGTTGTTGTTGCCCCTTGGTCTAAACACCGAAAAAAATCTACCTGGCGCGTTAGACATTTAGTTCTGTAATGTACCCAAAATTGACACGTTAACACGTCAAGTAAGCACACAAACTTCCTTAAAGCCTTTACAGAAGCGAAAATGCACCTCAAAGTTGGTAAGGGTGGCTATTTGTATTATCCCTACTATTAGTTAGCGACCGCTCACAAGCTTTTGACAGTTAGTACCGCTTTTTGCGATTTTGTAGAGAACACATAAAAACAAGATTTCAAACAATAGCATAAACACCTGTTGAAAAGAGGGGCAAACAACGGTTTGATAATATGGTGTACAAGGTGTTAAATGGTTATTACACACAGATCAATGTAAATATCTAAATATAAAAATGGCCTAAAAAACCCCATCTGGCATTGAAATACATTTGATTGCATACAGTTTTATTCAGTTGACTGACTTTCGTATTAAGTATCAAATTGTAAGTAACATTGATAGCATTTAATTGGACAGGAAATATGGACAATACATTTTTCTGCTCTCCGGTTAAAGCCCAGGGATGAAATGGGTTCCTTAAATACTGCATGCCTGCAGCTTCTTGTCAGCCAGCTTCAGAGATACCCAGGTGTTGAGCATGGAAGCACGCAGTTTGGACCACACCAAATGGTTTGACAGTCCAAAAATCTGGGCCGCAAACTGAGCAGCAGCATCTGGAGACAGGACTGTGGAGCAGCCAAGACCTGTCAGAAAGAAAGAGTGTTTACGTACCTGTGGGTTTGGAATAAATCAGCGCAAAATCATGCAACTAGTTGGACACTGGATGAATGGGAGAACAACGGAACAGTTAACGCTACATTCACTAACTAAAAAGGTGTTTATCATCATCATCATCTTAAATAGGGGTAAGGTTGCATCTAAATAGATAATGATCACCATCTAGTCTAACCTTAGTTATAGATAGGCCACCAACTTGATTCAAATTATTTGCACACAATGGACTACGGATAAAAAGTATGAATCTGAATAAATGTGAGAATTTCCAAACAATTACACTTGCAATTGGTCTACTTGGACCATGCCCAGACACGCAATGAACAATAAATGTTTAGCCAAGTTGAGGGATAATGCCTGACAAGGTGTATACCATCACCTGATAATGGACAATATGGACAATGCAGAAGCATGACCCATCCATGTATTTTTGCATTAGAAATCTCACATTTTTCAACATTAGCCAACTCTATTTCTAGTCCGCTCAGCTCATAGAACCAACACCATACCTTTGGATGAGCCATTAGCCTGAAAGCTAATGTTATACCAGCAAGATTCAAAGGAAATGATATAGCGCATGGTTAACAAACAGTAAATCATTTTACAGTACAGTTGATTAGCAACTGGATGCGAGATGATCATCTAAAAGTTGATTCTCCAAACAGTATAATTTGATACTATGTTTAACATTGTGACTAGCAAGCCTAGCTAACTAACCAGCCATGTCACTGTAGCAAAATCCAAATCAAGAATTTTACAAACAAAGTAACTGGCAGGTCGTGACAGCTGTTGCATATCAGAAATAGGCAGAGTGACTAATGAAGTGCATAGCGATTGCAGTATTTTCCATAGAAAATTTGTTAAGGTTGTGGTTTGCCATCAAACCTGGGGGACTACAGACTGTTAACAAATTAAATATTATTATTATTAATAATAATAATAATTCACCATATTTTAAAAATAAGTTGCAATTTCCAATCTTAACTAACATTATAAAAACTATTTAAAAAAATGTTTAAGTTAATGAATTGGCAGATCAAGTGAAAAACGCCAGATGTAAATTTTAAAGATGACAGCTGTTCAATTAGTTTGACAAATGTATAACTCCCAAAATACCGCTCAAAATGAATGAGTCACACTTGAACATGGCTACACTTACCACTTGGCATGCGGAGGGATGACCACACATCTTGCACCCCCCAGTCGGGAGTGATAGGTGGGCAGTTGATGACAGGATAAACAGAGTTTCCAGACACGACAGGACCCAGGCCATTGCTTCGGCCCGCCACAGCCACAAACACAGTTGGCACAGCATCACCTAAAGGGCCCATTTATGTACTTAGAAATTAAATTGGTAAGTTACATCTAAAAAGATTGAGCGTAACCCACCTTCATATTCAGCTTTTATACGGAGTGTGTCCTCTGGTCCTTTGTGTGCAGAGGTGACCCGAAGGATACTCTGGATTCCATAGGCTTCACAGGCCTTTTTGATTTTCTCACAGTGGGCCAGGTCTGATGTGGAGCCCATTAAAACCACAACACGTCCATTGACCTGGGGCTCCATCAGTAGCTTGTCACACACACAGGACGTGTTACAGATTAGAGTTTCTAGTTAATGTTCAAATTACTGCCATGTGTTTGCAAATTTGCAGATGACCAACCACAAAACTAGTTTTTTTTTTTTAGCATTGCTTTACATTTACAAAAGGACATAAAAAGTAGAATGTATACTGAGAGTACCTCAAGTCTATCTGAGACCCATTCAAAGTTCTGCTTCACCATCTGCATGGCCTCGGGGGTAACCTCTTTTAGGTCTCGGTAAACCTGATGAAGACAAAACAGTTTCACAACAGCATTGACAATTTGGAAACAGTGAGTGTAAAAGATGGAAGATCTCACACCTGCTTGTCCTTCTGCTGACTCCGATCTCCTGCTGGCCACAATCTCCAGGAGTCGTTATCAATTACATCCGCAATTACAATCTCTCTGGAAGCCACACTCACTCCAAACTCAATCTAATGAACAAAAGATGGTGAGACTGTCTATTGACGACTTGCATCTTATTTCCAGTTCTATTCCTCTATTAGAAACATACGTACATGCTAGAAAAGTGGTTTAAGCTCATAAATATCAGGAAGTGCAATTTAAGAACCTTATTTCTTTAATCAGACACACCCGTAATTAAATATTGCATTAAAATCCAAGTTAAACACATACATTTACAATAGATCTATAGTATTGTTAGGCCCACCACAAAAGTACACTTAGATTGATGAGTGAATGTTTCCAATTGATGTTGGCAAGGTCACAGATGGTGATGCAGAAACAGATATTTAGTAACAAATAGGTATACTACACAAGTACAAAACAGTCACTAAATATTGACATCTGAATCACCATCTGTGACCTTGCCAACATCAATTAGGAACATTCACTCATCAACCCAACTCTGTACTTTTGTGGTTTATGCTATGCTTACTTAACATATAATACGAGAGATTTAGCAACGAATAAACTGCTTTGCAGTTTAAAACGCCACCCTTATGTAAATGCCAAACCACAAACAAGATTCAATACGGTACTTGAGAACTGACGCACACTGTACCTTCATGTCTACCAAGGTGCAATTCTGGGTGGCCCAAGCCCTCTCTAGGATCTCAAAGACTATTGCAGTGGTACGGTTCATGATGTCCACCTCACAGCGGTTTATTGTAAGCCCTGCTAGAGAAAACTGAGCCTCAAGAAGCTGCTCCTCTGACCACTGAGGGTCATTATTGGCATCATCCTGTCCCAAAGTAAACAAGGCAAATTCAGTGTGTGAGTGGAGACAAACACTTCTCAAATTGTATTTCCTGAAATAATTTGTTATCGCAAAGCATCCAACAAACACACACACACACCTTCAAAAACATCTCAATCTTAACTGGGGAGAACCGGTAGCCTTCCTTCACCCCTGGATTTCTCTTAAGGAATGATCCAGTTGCCAATCTCCGACACACCCACTCAATCGGAATCATCTCACAATGAGTAGCAATGAATGCAGTCTCTGAGTGCTGCCTCAAAAAGGCTGTCTTGATGCCTGATAAAAAGACAAAACAAACAAACACTCACTTAAATGACCTAATGTAACAGTTCAAACTGCCATTTGGAGAATGTTCAGTTAGGAATAAAAAGCAACCTTTTCTATGAATGTAGAGATTAAGGTGTGGGCTGCAAGGGAGTGTTCAATTGAAGCAAGCTGGAATAACTTAAAATAAGCATGACTGGGTCACAAGAAACTTAATTTTGACAGCATGGCTATCTGACAAATTTAGGACACATGGGATGTACTTAACTCACTTTAGACAATGTACTTCTAAACCAGGAGTAATTTTTGGAGTTTCGTCTCAGAATAATGTGACTTCTAGGTCAAACATTTAATATAACTAGCTGTTCAAAACATCACTGAACTGAACATAAGAACTGGGCATCAAAACGTCTACCACTTCATCCAATTAAAACCATTTTGATATTTACAGAGAGTCCGTCATTCTAATGCATGTCCAAATGTTAAGTGACTTTCGTCGTCTGGAAACTCACCAGCCGTGTGCAGCAACTTGAACACAGAACTCGAGGTTTTGTTAGCAATCGCGGCCTTGCCATCCAATTGGTCCTTCCTCGTGGCATTTCCAGCAGTGATTTGATCTTTCGACTGGACCAGAACGTGACCAGTTTCGTTCACAATTTCGAAGATCTGTTTGGTCTTTCCCTCATTAAGTTTCAGTCCAAGTTTGATCTCTGTAGATAATACATTTCAACCACACTTTGGTAGGCGAAGATGCATGCGTAATACCTTGCAAGATGTATACAGAAGTATTTGGTACTTAAGACATGTTGCACATACACATACCTGATAATGTCGCCATATTTGTAGAAGGTCTGTCGTGCCAAAGGAAAAAAAACACAATAGTAATAATGAACGAGGTCGCGATGTTACACCTTAAAGCCTTGTCTTGGTATTCCCAAATACAACTGGTGCTTCCACCTCAAGTTATGACCAACCGTTTCTCTTCCCAATGTTGTAATAGCATTGATGGAAAAGCAAGCCACCCTCACGTGTAAAAAGAAGCCAATTACATCTCTGTGCGGATACAGATCGAACCAATAAGGTCAACCCAGTACCGCCCATTTTAGAAGAAAGTTTGCTACAAAAAATTGAAAGACATGTAATTCCTTAACTGGCAAGCACAAAATAGTCGGCTGAAGCCTGCCTGAGAGATAAGTACACAATAGTGCACTTGGTCACAGAAAGACAGATATCGAACAATTTGGGTCTCGCAGTCCCCTAACTAATCGATTTAGCCAATCTATTTATTACGGATAGCAATCTATTAGCATGCCTAAGCAACTATTGAATTAAAAGCATTTGATGTAGCCCTGTAGCTAGTAGTTATAGATTGTGATCATTTTCAGTATTTTCAGTTGCACGTGGACTGTAGCGGAACATTCAACATAGTGACGATCAGTCTAAAATCTAATGGAGTTTGAAGAGTCGGGCATCGGAGAAGAATGCGGAGTTTTCGGTTGTGTGGCAGCTGGAGAGTGGCCAACTCAACTGGAGGTTGCCCAAGTCTTAACTTTGGGACTTGTAGCTCTACAGCACAGGTAAAGTTAATTAACATTTTGTCTGTGTTTTACATGTTTTAGTTATGAAGACAAATGCATGCTTAGAGACAAAATTCATCAAGCACATTCTCCTCAAACTCGTGATGGGTGGTACACGGGTGCGAAAACCGAACTAGCAGGTTTTACTGGCTGCCATTAGTCTACCAGTATAGGGTTGACTTTCAGTTGTACATGAAACTTGAAATGCGTTGACCAAAACTAGTAATTGATCAATACATACGTGGGCATACAGTCGTAGATTTAGGCAATTTGACCAACATACTTTGCAAACATTTTGAATAATTCTACACTGAAATGGAGTTGCCTACCTTTGCGTTGCCTAAACACGAGGGTTAATGTTTTTGCCTCCTGCTGGGGGTTTGGGGCCAGCGCTGGCGCTACTATCAAGCAGACGCATTACTTTTTAAAATCAGTTTATTTACCCTTCTTCTCTTTGTACAGAAATCAGATTTTATTTTCGGCATCGTGACCATTCATGTCCAATCGTTGTACAGGTCTTGTGGTATCTGAAAACAAAATTCGAGAAGTTAATGAAAATTCCAAAGGAGGAAAATCAGAGGGGCCACATTGTTCTCTAGTTCTTGAGGTCACAGATTATCGTGGTCAAGCACATTTGGTTTTCTCTCCAAAGGCAAGTCTTGAAATGTTGCATTGTGCCTTTTAACATTTGTCAGCAGTTTTGGTCACACTATCTCTCATACATTCTTTACTGTTAAGATTGTAATTAATTTATACTAGGTCTAACTGAAGTTTCATGACTACCCAAATGTGATTAGTTAGGAGATTTGAAATCACATGAGTGAATTACACCATCCATAGGAAATCCACTTTTATCTCGTGCAGATTGTCCTTGCTCATGTGACGCACTGATAAGTAATCAATAGAAGATGGAGAATTTTAACCTTTATCTATCCTTCTCAGACTTCCACTTCCTTATGCTCTCTTTCATAGTATTCTCATATTCATTCTCATAAACCAATAACAATCGCTAAAAACACATTATTTTAAAACTCAATTTCCCATCCTTCACCTGGTCTTTGTGCTCCACAAGTTTTTTTAATATTTTTACCATAATCATCAGATATACGATGTGAAGACAAGTTTTCGCATACTGGTTTGTCCAATCACTGGCTTTCCAACAACGTGCAGTGATGACACAGAATATGTAGTAATTAATGCTGCGAAACGATGATTTTTTGTATTCATTTTAAATGCCCGGTTATTTTTGTCCTGTCATTTTTTCTCATGTAATACTATTATCAACATGGAAAAGTGGATCAGATTGCCTTGTGTAAATGTTTTTTATTTCATCAACATTGGGATTTACTGTACGAGGGGGCGAAGAATTCGCAGCGGCTGTGTGCTTGGCCATCAAGTGGTATTTCAGGCTGTAAGTGCTGCGATGATGGCTCAGTTCACAATGACAAAACACACAGATCATTGTGATCTTGTCAATGGAACCATTTGGCAACTTTCCAACAAGTAAACTTTCCATTCAAAATCTTATTGACATCCATTTCGGCGTCTCGCGCTCACCATCCACTCAAAATGTAACGTTAGTCTACTACTGAGCCCATACAAGTGTGTGCGGCATCCCTGTTTTGTTGTGCCAGTCTAGCTAGATCCAATATGGTGTTGTAGTTTTCTAACGTTACTAGTTGTAGTAACGGCCTTTTGAAAAAAAAAACAAACCCGACAAAGTTTGCTAGGCCAAAAATAACATTAAACTCGCTATAAAAATTGACGCTGTTAAATTGGGTTTGCGTTAACAATAACACTATTCCTACCACTATAGCCAAATTGACCAGTTTATTAAGGACATTTTGAGTTGCAAACAAGCATAGGAGACAGGACAGGAGCAGTGTTATTGTGGATTTAGCCCCCTCTGTTCGTTGACGGTATCTTATGTGAGTGCGGTATAGAAAGTAAAAGATTTTCTTTTACAACATTGCATAACAAAGGGAACATTTTTGAATGTTTTGAATTAGATTGGCTAGTAATTTTCATGATAGGTTTCAATTGGCCTGATCTTCAGACAAAGAAAGGAGGTGGGTTGTCAGGGCACGCAATTTTGACAATGATCTGGTTGGCCGTCGAAGACAATAGACAGGGCGTTGAGTATCCTATTGGGTCTAATGAGGTGTCAAACAAAATGTCAGATTGCATTGGCCATTTTGATAGTACTCAATTGTAAATATTTCGAAGGACACCAGAGCTATGAACGATTAAGATTGAATGATGGATCTCTTGTGTTGGCGAAGTCAGAATGATGCAACAACGAATTATGGTTATTTTTGAATGAAATGCATTGTTTTGGACTATACAAGTTACATGGTTAGATAGTTTGGACACTTGGGAATGTAACCAGACCATTTTCGTTGGGATGTTTTGCATACCTGGACAACTCTGAAGTGTTTTAATAGAGTTGCGTCTGTTTTGTTTTGCTTAGTGAACATGATGGTTGTCGGACAAAGACTTGGATACTTTCTGTTGCAACACGATCTTGATATGGTTGATATCAAAAGAAGCACAAGAATTGTAGGTTTCCAAAAATGTATGGAATGTGTAACAGTCTCAAATATTATTTTAGTGGCAAGACTATTTGGATAAAGAAACAGACAAACTCGCTGGCTGGTAGATTGTTAACAGGTTAAAGAGGTAATTCACTACAAAACCAATTTGACCTTATCATAGTTGAATAACAGCAGTTTGAGGGGTCAAATTGACGTGCAGTGAATCTCAGAGCCAAATGACACCTCTGTCTGATGTAAATCCCACAGAATCTGTTGTAAAGCAATCGGTTTCAGAAAAGCTACAGTTTTGACATTACAAATGCCCCACATTTTCAGGCTCCTGTCTGTACCTTTTATCATGCCCCAAAATTTGGGGCATGGGGTCTTTGCCCATGGGACCCAGCCGGGTATAGCCCGAAAAGGCAACGTGCGATCACCTTCCTGCAGGCCCACCACCCACAGGAAGGACCATAGGGGGCCGGTGCAGTGTGTTTTGGGCGGCGGTCAGGGGCAGGTGCCTGGACAACCGAGGCCAGGCACATGGTCTCTAGTGCTGGGGACATGAAATGTCACCTCGCTGGAGGGGAAGGAGACTGAGCTGGTGCGGGAGGTAGAGCGTTACCGGCTAGATATAGTCGGCCTCGCCTCCATGCACAGCCTGGGTTCTGGATCCATTATGCTCAAGAGAGGCTGGACTCTACTTTTCTCTGGTGTTGCTCGCGGGTAGAGGTGGCGGGCTGGCTTGGGCTTGGTCATAGCCCCGTGGCTCAGCCGCCACATGTTGGTGTTCACCCCGGTAAACGAGAGGGTCGTGTCCCTGCGCCTTCAAGCTGGGGACAGGTCTCTCACTGTTGTATTGGCCTATGGGCCGAATAACAGTGCAGAGTACCCAGCCTTATTGGGGTGCCTAGGAGGAGTACTGGACAGTGCACTGACCGGGGACTCCATTGTTCTACAGGGGGACTTCAACGCCGACGTGGGCAACGACAGTGACACCTGGAGAGGAGTGATTGGGAAGAGCGCCCCCCCCCCCGATCTGAACCCAAGCGGTGTTTTGCTGTTGGACTTCTGTGCTAGTTACAGTTTGTCCATAACGAACACCATGTTCGAGCACAAGGGTGTCCATCAGTGCACGTGGCACCAGGGACTGGACGGCCCTAAGCAAAGGGCCCTGTACTCCCAGCAAACCCCCCACAGGACACCACGAGGGACACAGTCGAACCCCTTCTCCCGGTCCACAAAGCACATGTGAACTGGTTGGACAAACTCCCATTAACCCTCAAGCCGATGGAAAGTATAGAGCTGGTCCAGGGTTCCGCGACCTGGACGAAAAACACACTGCTCCTCCTAAATCAGACGTTCAACTATCGGTCGGATTCTCCTCTCTAGTACCCTGGCATAGACCTTACCGGGGAGGCTGAGGAGTGTGATCCCTTTGTAGTTGGAACACATCCTCTGGTCCCTCTTCTTATGAAGGGGTACCAACACCCTGGTCTGCCAGTCCAGAGGTACCGTCTCAAGCCGGCACGCAATGTTGCAGAGATGTCAGCCAAGACAGCCTCTCAACATCCAGAGACTTACGATTTTTTTTAAATTTTATTCATCATTTACAGACAGTGATTTAAAAACACATTTCAGTTCACAAAATTCAAAAACATGTCTTAAAACACTTAAAGGCATAACATTTCGTAAAAACATGCGCGTTAAAATCAATTGGTAAAAGTATGCATGTTAAAAGGTGAGACCTTAAACAAACCAATACTTGAAAAACTGTGTTCTAAAAGGCCATAAAAGTGCTACCGTAACATGAGGTTAAGACATGCTAAAAGAAATGTGTTTAAAAACTGTAAAAAAAAAACAACGGCTGTGCACCAGGGTGGCCCCGCGTCCTAGTACAGGGTCGATTTCTTCCGTTCCGCTGAACCGGTCACCATTTGTTCTTCCTTTGTGGCCCAGCGGAGATTCTCAACCCATGCCACCATTCTGTTTGCAGTCAGGCCGGGCCTGCCGGGACCCCTTCGCGTGAGAGGGGGCCGCTTCAGAATGGCGCATTGGACATACTACCCTAGGGTCTCTGTGGTCAGTGCCGCCACTTCCTGGGTGGCAATCTAAAATAAAAATATACAGACGGACACACAATACAGGTTTACATTGCAATATACAAAGAAAAACACACACTAACTGTCGTAGAATTGACTAAACAAAAAAGTTTTTTACCTAACTTTAAAAGTCGAGACTGTATCAGCCTCCTTAACCGAGGCAGATGATTTGTTCCAGAGTAGAGGACCTCTATGAGAATGCCCTGCAAACAGCAGTTATTCTTTTACAAATGTTGGGAATCACCAAATAACCGGCATCTTGGGATGTAAGAGTCTTCACAGGGTGATAGGGTGCAAGAAGACCAGAGACTTATAGTGGTGCTAATCCCGGCAGAGCTCTATCTTGAACAGGGAGCCAATGTAGAGAGATTAGAGTAGATGTTATGTGATCATACTTTCTAGTTCTGGGGCCCGTTCTTCGTACGTCGCTTATTACATCCAAGCTCAAATGACACATCCAAGATAATATCATCACGCTAATCATGATCTGGGTAATTGGGTTCTTCGAACACACCTGTTGTTTATGATTAGTATCACTGGATTGAGTTATGAGATAATTGCTCGTTCATATGTTGTCTTAAAAGGGGATATGCATCGATAGGAGACACATTGATCAGCAACGCTGCTATTGGCTGTTCAGCCAAAGAACGTAACCAATTTTTCTCCCAAGCAGAACAAGAGCTTTTAATGGAAGGTTATGTTGAATTAGTCATTTATTAAAACGACAGGGAACACCTCAGTCAGCAAAAGGCAGGAGAGTGGGCTGGCAAAGAGTAGAAGGCAAATTAAATGCGTAAGTGCTGTCCAGAGTAGATGTTAGTATCATTTTGTACAGTATGTGTTTTTGCGTTTTAATAATTTAATATTTACTTTCTTTAATGTCAGCCACCACTGGACCCACTAGGACATGGGAACAAGTAAAAGTGAAATACAAGAATATTCTACAAAATTGTAGCCTTTAATTCATACTGTCTTTATTTTTAAAAGCCACTTTTTTTCTTTTTTAAAAGCCACTGTTAAATGATGTGTCTGTCAATTTATAACAGCCACCAAAAAAAAGGCTGAAAAAACAGGTGGTGGTGGTAAATGAGCTTTCAATTCATTTAGTACACTGTCAAATAATTTGATGCTGCATTAAATGAAGTATAATCCAAATGGCTCGTACAATCATTTCAACTCTTTGTGAAAGTGAAAACTTGTGAACTTTTAGTTAACACAAAATGTGTGGCCTGGGAATACCACAAAAACTCCTAAAAACTGCTTGAGTGATGAGCAGCCATCATAGTGGACAAATTGTGATCTATCGGCTAAATATGATTTAAACCACAATTTTGAGGTTCCAGATATCCCAGCATAATTCTCCATACATACCAAGAGAATTTGATGATCCACAGTGTTGATTGCTGCCCTTAGGTCGAGGAGAACGAGGACAGAGATAGACCCTGTATCAGAGGCTAATAATAGATCATAAACCACCTTGGCTAATGCAGTTTCAGTGCTGTGATGAAGACGAAATCCCTACTGGAGAGGTACATATAACTGCTAACGAACATGAGGTATCATACTGTCATTTTTCAGTTTTGCTGCAGGTCTCTACCTCCTTCCCTGAATATCCACATGATGATATTAAGAGCTCAGATTCAAATGTTTCAGAAGCATTTCTTTTCAAAAACCTGGTCATGTGGCTAATGAACAGCGACGCAACGCTATCACAACTCTTATCACTGAATGAAATTTTGTCATTCGAAAATGTAATCTGAAATGTTTTCTCTGTGTGGCCGCCATTTACTCAAGTGCTTGATAAAGCTAGAAGACAGATTCCAAAATTATATACTCATTTATTTCAATTTCATTTCATTTTGATGTAGTGGCACCCTGGTTGAGAAACACCGGATTGCCAGTTGCCATGTTGTTTTAAATGTTGCTCTAGAATATGGGTGGGCTATTTTAGTCCTCAGGGGCCACTGTCCTGAGGGTTTTAGATGTTTCCTTGGTCTAATATCTAAAACCTTCAGGACAGTGGCCCCTGAGGACCAGGATTTCCCACCCCTGCACTAGAACCAAAGAATATATAGTTGCTGCAGTGCTTTCTCTTTCCTAGAATTGCCCATTTGGATTTTGCCTCATCTTTTTTAGATGCTTCTGATATGAAGTTATATAAAAAATATTCATGTTAATAATTAAAAAAAATCATATCTTACACATTGTTATGCTTGCAACGGTTTTTGTATATTTGTGATTTTGTACATTTTTTTATTTGTAATTATTTCCTCTTATTTAAACCCTCAAACTTAGTGGGGGTCACAACCCCCAGGTTGGGAATTGCTGTGTTAGATCATAGATTATTGTTGCATGGCCCACAGTGGTAGTTACTTTTTATCTCAACTTGTATACAATTTTTGATTGTATACATATGAAAAAAGGTTTGGCGGTCAAGTGTGTCTTAGAGCATTGATGAGCATCATATCAGTAGATTAAGACTTTATTATGTTTGGTTTGTTTGTGTCCACTTTAGGGGACAGGAAAGTGCTGGTGTTGTCACTAGTAATGGAGCCAACCCACCAACATACACAGCCCTAAAGGTAAAACAGTAAACACTTGGCATATATATGTATCTCATATATATGTGTCTCATATTTCCCCAAATGTACTTTTAACCATGCAAAATACTACAAATGTGAAAGATTTTATTTATGATTCTTTCTTTTTGATAATTCGTTATTTATTTGTGAGTGGAACCTATTTCATTGAACAACAAAAACCATGATTGTTCAATATTTAATTTAATAAATGTGATGGGCATGCATAGTGCATATGGGTGGTGTGGAAGTACCTTTCTGTGTGTATGTGTTTGAGGAATGTTCAGGGTAGAAATTCACATTAAATCAGGTTATTGTAACCAAACCCATGCTAAAATGTTTTATTAAACTACAGTAAAGTTCCCTGCAGTTTTGCAAATGTCCCGTTTATTCCTATAATCCTTTTTAACTCCCACCTACTCTCATTAATTTCCATATATTCCCATGGAAAGTATTCATTTTGCATCCAATGAAGTCTGGCATGTTGCAACCCTGAGGCTTATGTATTGTGTTATGTATGTGTTAGGTATGCATGAATTTGTGTGCATTTTTCTACAGCAGTTTTTTGTCTCTGTCTTTGTATTAGGGCATGGGCTTAGTGAACAATGCTTTCCCTCCTGAGGATCTTCTGAAACTGCGCTATGGTAACCTGGGAATTGGCCACACACGCTATTCCACTACAGGCATCTCTGAGCTGCAGAATTGTCAGCCATTTGTGGTAGACACGCTACATGGCAAAATTGCCGTGGCACACAATGGAGAACTCGTCAATGCTGCAGTGCTCCGGAAAAAGGTGGGCAATGTAACTCTGCATGAAAGCAACATTGACCATGGTTACTGAACAGCACAGCTTAGGCATGTCACAAGCAATATTCTCTGTGTATACATTTTTCATTATTCTTTTTCTACCCAAACTAGTCTCTCAAGTTTTACATTATCATTGCTCTTTGTGTCCAAATGTTTGGTCTCAGGCTCTATTACAATGCTTGCAGTTCGCAAAGGTTTCCTTGTACGGTTTAGACAGAAATACACATTTTTGTGTCAAGTGCAGTTAACATTTGCTAACTTTCTAGCCAAAAATGTCACAACATGCATTTGTAACAAGTTAAGTCATTTTTAGACTTATTTAGCTAGCTACAGTTGATAGCTAGCCGGTGGTGGTGTTATCACACAAAACGGCTGGCTGCATCCATAGTGTCATCATGTTTGTTTTGCAGATATCTATCAGATTTATAATCTTTATTTTGTAACTTTCAGGAAGTGCTGCTGAAATTTTTTTTGGGGGGGTAGTGAGTTCCACGGTTCAGGAGTGATGGTGCATAAGAAAACCCCTCCCTGTGGTCTATCATTTGCAGAGAGGCTGTCACAGAGTGATGGTCATCTGACCAAAGAGGTCAGGGGAAGTATGAGGCATAATCAGATAACAAATGTAATTTGGCCTGCTCATGCGTTGCTTTGAAATTAACAGAAATATTTTTGTATTAATTTCAGATTGGATAGGAAGGGAATTTAGATTTAATAATTGAGGTAATGTGAAGATTTTTGGGTCAGGATACAAGCAACTGAATTCTGTACAAATTGGGTCCTCTTAATTGTGTCGGCTGGCAGACCTACAGTAAGTGAATGACAATTATCAAGGAAGGACGAAAGAATAAGCCTTTCTATATCTGGCAGAAACAGAAAAAGCCTGACACAGGCATTATTTATTAAATTGATAAATCATTTTGTCATTATGTTTTTAAAGTGTGTGGAAAAAGAGTTGTGTGTTAGAGTATCATGAGGTTCTCCACTTGGTTCATATGAGTAATTTGAGAATTCTCTAAAGAGTTTAAAGTTTCTATATTTTCTAATCAGTTGGCAGAGCCTATTAAAACATTGGGACATTTTATTTCCCAATGGATGATCCAAACAATGTTTTAGTCTTGGGTTATGCTTTAGTCTTTCAAAATCATATTAAAACAGGTTAAAATAAAATGGTTTAAGCCTCAGAATTAAACGGCGCAGCGAACATAAGACTTGTCAATGAGCCTGCTTCAATTATAGGTTGGATTTTTCAGATTTTATCGGTGTGTTGTTGCGCTTAATTAGAAAAAGATTAAATTTTTCCATTTTTACTTATGTTTACCAAAGGTGCCAATAATGATGATCTTAACAAGCTTTTTGAACTTACCACTGTATCGCACCTGCATTGATGTCGGTGACACACAGATTTATATAATTATAAATGATGCCATATCCATGATACAGAAAGTTATTAAAATAAAACTCACTGGTTTTGGTAACAATATTTCTCAAATCTCAATTGAAATTCTGGATCATCCCTGAAATAGTTGTTCAAATTACAATTATAAACCTTAATGTTTTCACCAAACTAAGAGTACGACCTCTTAAGAAAAATGGCAAAAAATGTACAAAATGGCTGCTTATTGCTCTTTCTAATCATTGGGCATTATAATAGGATAGGATATAATAGAATAGGATTCTGAAATATTATTAGATCACGTAATTCAATTCTAGTTTCAATTAGTATTAGGATTACTTTCAATGTCCTGTTCAAATACCTTTTGTAGGATTAGGATACTGCTAAACTAAGTGCCTTTGTTTATATGTGAGAGCAGAATTACAGATTAGTCTGGCAGAGAAATGAATCACTAACCCAACCCAACTTTAGCAAACCAAAGATCGATATGAGGTCCGTCTCCTAAAAGGCAACTTTAAAATAGATGGTCTCTCCACAACCGACATTTTGCCATTTTATGATTTTGAAACACACGTTCAAAATATTTACATTTGTTTTTGTGAAGAATGTATTTGGTTTTTGTTTTCAGTTGTTTGCGAGTCAGATGATCGCTCTGAGTGGATTGATTTAAAGAGACAGAAAAAGTCAATAAAACAAAACACCTAAATTTGACCCCAGGCTGGTTTATTGGACATAAACATTACGTACCTAGTGGCCTACATTGCTATGCTGTACGATGTAGTCCAATTTCTATCTCTGGGAATCAAAATATCTGATGTTGCTTCAAAAAAATCTGTGGAAATGTGAAATGGATTACCCGATCCTGGTTAGCACAAATTTAATTTCAAAATCTGGTCCCTAACACTCTGTTCATGCCGATCTTATGACTCTGTATGCACTATATTTATTTTGACACAATATGTGCTGTGCAGGTGATGCGTCATGGTGTGGGCCTGTCTACCAGCTCAGACAGTGAGCTCATCACCCAACTGTTGGCTCTGACTCCACCAATGGAGGAGCTAGATGCTCCTGACTGGGTTGCCAGGTAATTTTTAACTCAATCTCACTTTTGCAAATGCATAGATAATACTTATGACCAGTGGGATCTAGTTACCTTGCTTATGTTTATTCTCTAACAGGATAAAGAATCTGATGACTGAGACACCTACATCCTACTCCTTACTGGTGATGTATACAGATGTAATCTATGCTGTCCGTGACCCTTATGGAAACCGACCCCTCAGTCTTGGACGCCTTGTACCCATCTCTAAACTACACACATCAGGTATAGAGACTGTAAAAGTTGGTTTCTGTTGAGAAAAATCTAAATTAATCAAACAAATAGTGTTAATAAGGCAAGTTATGCAAATGCCAGATATAATGCTCGGATCTAAGGCAATCCATGACTTGCCAAGCTGGTTTCTAGGAAGAATGAATCACTGACTGCCCAATTATGTCACTCTCGCTAGGTGCTGGAGAGGGAGATACAGAGGGCTGGGTGGTGTCATCAGAGTCTTGTAGCTTCCAGTCCATTGGTGCCAAGTGTGTTATTACCTGACCTCTCTGCCTCATTGCCCTAGCAAAGTCAGGCCCCATGTCTCATGCACTGCATTCCCTGGTTGTCTGCTTCTGCAGGTACTACAGAGAGGTCCTCCCAGGAGAGATAGTACAGATCTCCAAACATGGAGTGAAGACCTTGAGTATCGTTCCCCGCCCAGAGGGAGATCTCCCAGCCTTCTGCATATTTGAATATGTCTACTTTGCTAGACCTGACTCCATATTTGAAGGTTACATTTACTGGCATCAAATTGACCAAATCTGCAGCAGTGTTCTCTTTACACAACAAATACATACAATGGCATATGTATAGTGTAACAGTACAAACATCTATGTTGCTTTTGATGCCAATTTCTGCTAAATTGATACATACTACTACAAACAGGTATATATTTGTGAACACATCATCATGTTGATGCAACTCCAGCAACAGTTGTTTCCTTTCTCTAGGTCAGATGGTTTATACAGTAAGGCAGCAATGTGGCCGACAACTAGCCATCGAGTCTCCCACAGATGCAGATGTTGTTAGCACTGTGCCAGAATCTGCCACACCTGCAGCATTAGGTTACGCACAACAGGTGAGTGAAGTTAAGCTACAAACAGAATGAATAAATTGTACACATACAAACTATACAATTATTTCATAAAAAGTTTGTGTGTGTGCAGAGGAGATGGGGGAGTGATTTCAGTCTTTATGCCTATTTTCCCTCTCAAGTCCGGGCTACCATATGTGGAGGTTTTGTGTAAGAACCGTTATGTTGGGAGAACGTTTATTCAACCAAATACACGTCTGAGGCAACTAGGAGTCGCAAAGAAGTTTGGGGCACTGACTGACAACTTTTCTGGCAAGCGAGTGGTGCTTATAGACGATTCCATTGTCAGGGGCAACACAATCTCCCCCATAATCAAACTGCTGAAGGAGGCAGGGGCAACTGAGGTGAGTAAAAAGATCAGTCTAAACTAGTTAGAAAATATACACGGTAAATAAATACAGTTGTACGCAGTACTTAAACTGACTCAAGTCCACGTCAATCTAACTTTCCTTTGCAAATGTCAAGTATCTTACCTTTTACAAATGGCTCATTAATTTTCTACTGCTGATTCCTATCAGGGATTGTAATGCCGCTTGTTCCCGTTTGGGGTCACAGGTGACTAGAGCCTATCCCGGTAACTTCGGGCCGTAGGCAGTGTACACCCTGGACTGGGGCCAACAAGTTTCAGGGCTAACTAATGGTTCAATGTTCTATTAAAAAAAATTCTCCATAGGTTCATATCAGGGTAGCCTCTCCTCCAATAAGGTTCCCTTGTTACATGGGCATCAACATTCCTACCAAGGAGGAGCTCATTGCCAACAAGCCAGAGTTCAAGGACATTGCTGTCTACATTGGTAAAAGAATGAACAAACAAACTGTATTGTTTTTAGTCAATTTTGCTTTCTAAAATAAAGTGAATAAGTTATTTGGTTCAGACAAATTTTGATGTCTTTACAGGTGCCACCAGTGTTCAATACTTGTCAGTGGAGGGCCTAGTGTCAGCCGTTCAGGGAGGGATTCCATCCCTCCTGAAGAAGGATGAGAAGATCGACTCAAATAACAAAGAGTATAGAAAGGTTGGCCATTGCACTGCTTGTCTGACAGGGAAATACCCTGTTGAGCTGGAGTGGTAATGACATAACCCACCCAGGTTGGAGGAGAGAATAGATGCTTGTGCACCATTTGTGTACCGCAAGCACCACCTTTTGATTGCAGCACTGCAGCTGAATAGCGTTTTCAGTATATGAGGTATAAAATGAAATTCAAATCTAACAAAATGCCAGCTGTTAAAAGAATATCTGCTTTCACTATCTGAAAGAATGTTTTGAGTTCATTTAAATGAATCTGTCACTCATTGTTGCACTACAATAATGGTATTCACAGTCATATTGTTTAGCATAAATTGAAACCATCCATTCCTCCATTGGGATCTGTGAATTTAATATTCTTTTATTATATCTGCAAATCAGTGTTTGCCCCATGTTGGAGGAATTTCTTGCCAGATTGGTTAGTGTAAATCGCACAAGTTAAAAAACAAAAATGAGGTGATAAAAACTCTTCTATGTATAAAACATCTAGCAGAATTCCCTCACTTGTTACATGATCGTGTACATGTGCGTTTGTTTTGCATGCATGTTTAATAATAAACATACCATACCAAACCTTTCTTTTTAACTAAATACTTACTGCTGTGTCATCAGTGTTAAAGTTCAGGCTTAATTTTGGATGTCACAAGGGTATGTGTATTTATCAAACAAAAATAAAATGATTATTGACTGTGTTTTTATTGCAATGCTTCCACCTTGCAACCAGGCCTCCCAACCTGCTACTGGACCAAGTGGGTAATTCAAATGGCTCACAAGAACGTATGGACCCTGGTGACCTTAAAAGACTAATCTTTATTCCTGCTGTGTTAGATGTGTAGGCTTACTGTTTTTAGCGTTTTGTAAAGAAATTAAAACGAGTCACCATAACAATTATTTGCACTCATACCAATGCTTCCACAAATATTGAGGTCGCACAGATATACTTTAGGGAGAGTATTTTACTAAAATATTTGCAATTTTGAGCTCTTATTTATGCAATTTATTGTGAAAATTGTAAAATAGACCAGTTCAATATCTAAATTGAAATAGAAAACACCTGTCAATCTACCATGGAAGTAAAACATTCTTCAAGTACTCCTTATCTAAATTCCAACTTCTGAAAGCCTTATGTGACTCAGTCACTCCATAGAATGGAATCAGAGAAGGCTAGCCTCACCGCATCCAATTTTCGCTCTGTAGAATTACTCAGGACATGCACATTCATAAATGTGTCACATCACTCTCCTCTTTGGCAATGGCATTGAGAACATAAAGGCCCCTGACTATCAAACTGCCTCAATTAATTTGTCTAGTATGTGCCAGTCATTTAAGGCTACAGTACACTAGTTTCAGCTGTTACTAGTATAATCCGATCAGAATTGTATATCCCATTTTATAACCAGAGTAGGCAAGCAAAGTCGAGAAACACGGGGCTTTACGTACTCATGCAACTGCCCCTTAAGCAAGACATTCAGTGCAGTACTGTACAGGTAGACACAACTTGTTAATATTGATTGGTTTGATATTTTAAAACGTCCTCATTTATCATCAAAACTGGATAGAGTACAATGTCTCGGGAAATTGTGTGGTGTTTTTCTGCCAGTTGCAGATTGGTGCATACAAAAAAAAGTCACTTAGGTAATTAAGTACGCATACTTGTAATTTATGAAGATTACATAGATTAAAAAGTGTATATTTGTTACTGCTAATTTACACTTCAAAAATAATAATGTATGTTGGTGTTCTCTGTCAAATTTTTTCTATATCCGCCTCCTTCAGTTCCGGTCGTTCAATTACGAACAGAAGAACTAGTAGATAATAATGACGTTGATGAAGCGCGCTAGTTTGAGTTGTAGTTCTGCAATGCTAGCTGGAAAACATCTAAGCAAAGCCATTTGTTCCGTTTTGGCAACGCTAGCGAATATCAAAAAATCCGAAACAAGAACAGTCTTTTCAGAGTTTTGTTTGTGACCATAGTGTTGTGACCGTCCTTCCCTCAATGTTCGGGAAATGTTTCATTTTCCAGCTCGCTCCATTAGTCGAGAAGGAGTTGGCTAAGCCAAACGTTAGCAATGGTAAGTCAATAGTTGTTATCGTCTCCCCGATTTTTGCACTATTTGAACAGTTGTACATGATTGCCAATCTTACCGTATTTATATTGTACCATTTGAAGGGAATTCTAATCAGCATTAGTGTTTTGGAGGATATAGATGTGAATCTGCAATATGATTCAGGGGGATATTTAGCTTATCTAGATCTTGTTGGAGGTAGGAAACGCCAGTGGAGTACGGCAGCCTAAGTCAAAACTCGGAGCACTAATTATATTTATTCAGTTTTTGCAACAAGAATTTAAGTTGTCCAACGATACATTCATGGACCCAAAGTGTCATCACAACAAACGAGCAGACCAGACAAGGGTGGGGTGACAGGGGAAGTCGTGGCCTAATGGAAGTTGGGCTTGTAACCTTCAAGTTGCTGGTTCGATTCTCGCACCGGCAGGAATTGAAGGTGATTGTGAACAAACAGCACTCTCTCTGCCTTCGATACCATGACTGAGGGGCCCTTT
Source organism: Plecoglossus altivelis (assembly GCA_036571765.1). Lineage (NCBI taxonomy): Eukaryota > Metazoa > Chordata > Actinopteri > Osmeriformes > Plecoglossidae > Plecoglossus > Plecoglossus altivelis. Next base: position 10,832,117 of record BROE01000028.1, read on the forward strand.
AGCAAGGCACTGAGCCCCCAATTGCTTCCCGAGCGCTGGAGCAACAGCTGCCCACTGCTCTGGGTGTATGTTCACTGTGTGTGCGTGCGGTTGCCCACTGCTGTGTGTGCACTTGGATGGGTTAAATGCAGAGGTAAACTTCGAGTATGGGTAACCATACTTAACAATGAGTCACTTCACTTCAAGAGTGGGGTCCAGAGCAGAGTTTACAACAGTTGTTAAGTAGTCCTCAAGGGCATTTTTGATTGGTCGACTGTTGTTGGAGGCTGCGCCTGGTTTAGACTTTCTCCAAGCCTTATTGGAGCACAGGGAAGTCCTTCCCTCTTGGGGCTCACAGATACTCTTTCTTCCTCCAGGTGGGGTGAGTCCTTAATTGGGTGAGCAAAAAGCATTCTGTGTTCAGCATCTTTTCAGTTTTATGAGGACACGTATACAGGGATAGGGCAGGGGTCGCATTTTGATTAAGTCTATTGACATTGGAGCAGACGCTTTTTTCAGCATTTAGGCCAGAGCATAACGTTTCATGACTGTGTCAGCTGTTAAGATAGGGCATAACTTTTCATGGCCCGAACATAATATTCTTCCATTTGCGACTAAGATTAAGTGTGGCTTCTGCAAAGTGTTAGTGATCCTCTAGTTCTTGTTCTATGCATGTCTATTTAGGTCCTAGGCCCAGTGTTGAGATTTATCTTCGTATGGTAAAGAATGTGCACCTAGCAATGATTCAATTCAATTCAATTTATTTTTGTAACGCCCAAAATCACAACAACAGTTGCCTCGAAGGGCGACAAGGATTCCATCATTGGTCAATAAACAGAAAACCACATTATAAAAAAGTACATATGATTTTAGCAACTGGATGAAAAGTAACATGATGAAATGCATGTTACGTTTTATCAACAAACTCTATTACAGTACTTACTTTGACAAAGATAATGAAAACAGTCAATTTAATGAGTGGTTAGTGTGTCAGTATGTACTGTTGTAAATGTGTTGTAATTTGTTAATTCCTACAAAACTAATAAATAAGGGAACAATCGTATACTTGAAAGACTTTGAGGTATAAATGAGGCGATAAGACATTCTGTGAAAAAGGTGTTTAGTGTACCTATGCAAATGTAGTAATAATACTCCATGCAAATTATTTAACAATATATGAAGGGTTAGTGTATATATGTTTTTATTATTACTATTATTGTTTGTTTATAATTCGATTAACTATTTAAACAACATTTATTCTGGGTTTCTATGATAGTTTCAAAGCTGGACCATTACAAACCAGGCAAGCAACTGATTTAAATTCCTACAGCTCATCCTACAGCTCATCCTTCCTACAATTGCATATCTTTTAGCTTGGACAGACTTTCTGTCAAAGTTAGATAATTTTTGTAGGACTTATGGATTGTATAGAATGTGTGGGGCCTCTGCCTCTCTTGTCAGTGGAATGGTCACCTGTGTCCTGTGTCAGTCTTCGGGTTAAAGATCCGTTCCTTTTCTGAGTCTTTGCCAATTTTTTTTCACGTGATGATTAAATGCCAATATGATAATAAATATATAATTTAAAACAAAACAACTTGTTGTACTGTGCAGTTTTCTTCGAAATATGATCCAACACAAATGCGCAATTCGAGTAAAATGTTGTTAGATTAAAAATCATATGGAAAATTAAGGGAAAGGTTAAGACACGCTTGACTGAAGTTTGTTTCTTCTAGCTCCCAGTACCGAGCCAAAGTCACATCATGTCACATGGTGAGGATCCAAAGACTCATACTTGAAGATCCAGTTGGGAGATGACCGAATCATTTCTGTTTACTCGATTTAGCCTATGCGTGTTACAGTCCCGATCCGCGGCCACAAGACAAATGAACTAATCACTCTGAGAAGACTTGTTACTCCCGAGTGCTTGGAAGGATTCATTCAAAATGAAACAAATCATTCATGAACGACGCATCACTACTTGGACAGTTGAGATTTTAAGGCAGAACACCATTTTGGAATGTTCTGAACACCACCAGAGGCAAATTTGAAAAGGGGAAAGTGGTTTTGGTACTGTTGAGGAAAAGGAAACACCAGTGGAGTACGGCAGCCTAAGTCAAAACTCAGAGCACTACGAGAGTCAAATGGTTATGTTTATTCAGCTTTTGCAACAAGAGTTAAAGTTGTCTAACGATACATGCATGGACCGTAACAGTTTGCTCTCAACAATGAGCAAACTAGAAAAGGGTACAGAGAAGAATATACACGTTTTTATAGTCCTTAAGGGCATTTTTGATTAGATTACTTTTGTTGGAGGCGGTGCCTGGTTTAGACTTTCTGCGAGCCTCATTAGAGCACAGGGAAGTCTTTCCCTCTTGGCTCACAGATCCTCCTTTTTCCGCCAGACTGGATGAGTCCATGTGTGGGTGTATGTTAAACCACCTGTGTGTTTCGCATTCTTTAAGGAATGCAAGGACACATGAACAGAGCTGGTGCGGGGGTCTTATCACATGAGCTGGAGCAATAGCTCCTGGAGTAATAGCTGCCCACTGCTCCAAGTGTATGTTCACTGTGTGTGCGTGTGGTTGCCCACTACTCACTGCTGTGTGTGCACTTGGATGGGTTAAATGCAGAGGGCTCATTTTGAGTATGTCACCATACTTGACAATACATCACTTCACTTCACATCCTGTTATGGGGGTTCTAACCTCCCTTCTTATCAGAGTGCAATGCGTTGTCAGGGCTGGTGCGGGGGCATTACTTTAAGAAGCCAGGATTTGATGATCTTACTTTTCAACTAAAATTAAGTGTGCCTTCTGCAAAGTGCTAGTAATTTTCCAGCCCTTGTTCCATGTATGTCCATTCGGGTCCTAGGTCCAGTGTTTAAGTTAAACTTTATATGGTTAAAAAAAAGTGCCTTTAGTAATGATACGATGCATTATGTTTTATTAACAGTACCCAATCAACTGGTGTGAACTCATAAATTTGGTCACACGCATACACACGCATATCTATACACACATATATACATACACACAACAAAAAACCGTCAGGGCTCTTATTCTGAAGACAAATTCACTAAACCGGAAGTTCGATATAATAGGCCACTTTCACAGTACTGCCATTTCACGACTGAAAGGAAGCTATTGCCAAAATATACGGGTTCTGGTGTAGACCTAGAAGTTGAAGTAGTGATAAGCTGATAACTACAAAACCTGCTAGCTAACCGTCATGCTCATAGAGAGGGCTTATTAATGTAAGTCGGGTTACCGCGTTGTTCTTAGATGTCGTCCTGTAATGTAGTCCTTTATTTCATTTCGGGTGGATTATACAGCATTTGTACAGGTTAGTCATTAACACGTTAAAATTCGGCCCATCAGTTGGTTGGTGATCTGGCTTGTAATGTAAAACAATCGTCACATTAGCTATCAAACTATTAACAGTTGCTTGACCATCTTGCTCTTTTGAGGATTGATCCACTGGTAACTATGCACCAATAGTTTTAGGTAGCAACATAACGTTTGTTTTGCAGCTGAAGATGGATTGAAGCTACAGTAGCTATTAGTCTAAGCTAAAATAGCTAGCATGTGTATTCAGCTGACTTGGGAGCATTTCAACCAATTAGCTAGGTAGCTGATATAGAAAAGGCATCCTTGCCACCACCGTATCGTACAAGAAGCAAACACAGGTGTGATATATCGAGGATTGGTTTTGACCCTATGCGACAAGCTACCAACTATCGTCGTGGAATTTTATGAAAAGTTAGTTTTGTTCTGACCCTGCGACCACAGTTAACTGTCTAAGCTGTACTGTTATCCTCCATCAAGTAAAGAAAAAATGTCGGAAAATCAGGCTAACGTAAACAACATCCCTCAAAATAACAACGGTGGGGTGAACAGGATGCGAAATCCTAACATCAACCAGAACCCACTAATCAATGTTAGAGACAGACTTTTTCACGCCCTCTTCTTCAAGATGGCAGTGACTTACGCCCGGCTGTTTCCACCGTCTTTCCGGAGAATCTTTGAGTTTTTCGTCCTGTTGAAGGTAAGATATTACCACGAATAATTCACTTGATTAATTTAATTGATAATTATATCTATGTAGATGCAGACACACATTCACCGACCATTGATAATAATCACCTTTTCAATTGTTTAGTAACGCAAATAGCTGATCAGCCAATCACATGGCAGCAACTAGGTGCATTCAGGCATGTAGACGTGGTCAAGACAACTTACTGAAGTTCAAGTTTAGCATAAGAAAAAGAAAGAGCATGTAATTGACTTTGAACGTGGCATAGTTAAAGACCAAACCGGGTGCCACTCCTATAAGCTAAGAACAGGTAACTGAAGCTATTGTACGCAGAGGCTCACCAAAACTAGACAATAAATGACTTAAAAATGTTGCCTGGTGTGACGCGTCTACATTTCAGCTTTAACATTCAGCTGGTAGGTTCAGAATTTAAGGATGGTGTCTTACTGCTGCTCTAGCTCAGCACAATAATGTCTGCTGTATACATTTGATACTGACACCTAACTCCTTGTTAATGAAGTAGTATTCTGTTTTTCTTCCTTTCTCCTTCAGGCCCTGTTTGTACTGTTCATTTTGGCATACATCCACATTGCCTTCTCCCGTTCACCTATCAACTGTCTGGAACATGTTCGGGAGAAATGGCCACGTGATGGTATTCTACGTGTAGAAATTCAACGTAACTCTAGCAGGGCACCTATATATCTGCAGTTCTATGAAGTTGACAGTATCCAGGATATGGTGAAGGAACCTGAAGGAGATGTGGAAAGGGAATTGCACGGTGGAGCAGCAGGTGGATTGGACCTGGCTGCTTTAAATCACGAAGAGGGGGAAGATGATGAATTGACTCTTCAGATGTTTGACAACAGTTCTGTACAGGTAAGCTGCTTAACTCTCCCGATAGGGTAGATTTTGAGAGTCAGCCTTTGTTCATGCAAGATGTATAATCTAAGAAGGTTAATGATTTAACTTTTCTATGTTAAACTTTGATAGAATAAAAATTCTTTCTGAAATCTCAATTGCATCATTAAAACATTACCATGTCTAATTTAAAAAATGTGAATAATGCAATATATTTTGTGTATGCGGAGATGACTTACAATGGGAAAATACCCATTCATGCATAGTATGTTGCCTGCAAAAACGAACTAGATTGCTGGCAGAAGTAATTTTTTTTCCACCAATTTACTAATTACTGCTTGTTAGATTCCCAAGAAAAATGCCAAGTAACATGATGTCATTATATTAACTTCTAGGAGAAGTGGGTTTAAAACCTCTTAGTGTTCCGCGGCCCGACAGCGGTGGCCGTAACCCCCCCACACCCAATTACGCCCCATCCCCAAAAATGGTTTTAGATTGCTATACATGCCATATGTTGTTGGAAAGCTTTGATTCTTGTAATTGTATTGATTTAGTTGCAATAGCACAGGTACAATCAATATCTTTGTCCGACCACAAACTTGTCAACAACATGAAAGAGACTGCTGGTCTATCAAGGCTCAGAGTTATCCAGTGATGTAAAACATCCCAACAAAAAGGGTTAGGGTTATGTTCCTCAAGGTTCTAACTTCAAAAGTATTGAGAAAACAATGAAATGAAAAAAGAGTAGAACTCTGGTTGCACCATCCAATATTTGCCAACAGAAGCATGGAGTCATTCACTCACTCTTGGTAATAAGTTTGGCTCCATTTGAAATATTCAGTTCCATAATTGTGGAATGTAATTATGGTGTCAAATGACCTCTGCTTTCAGACCTTTTGATTGGCATGTCGCTTGATCCAACAGCAGCTTCCTTGTCCTAGCCATAGCTTTCTAAAGCCAGGCAGGTGACCTCCAAAAACCTGTGCATCCCAATCAAACCCCCTAACAGCTCTGTCTGGGTAAAAAAAATTACACTTGGCTTAAATTGTTTCACAAATTAACTCTGTGACCTTTTCCTATACAATTCTGAGGATGGAAATATACAGGTTTAGGATATCTTTATCTTTCAATTTTTTATTTTCAAAATTGGCAAAACCTAATTTAAGGCTACTTAATTCCTGCTTACTGTTAGATAGCTGTCCGGTGCCTTTTCAGACATTGTTTTCCCCGAGGCTGCGATTAAGTTTTCAGATGGACCAGATGCCGCAAGTGCTGCTGTATGCGAGTCTTCTGTTATTTAAAGTTTAAGATTTAGTGCATAAATTGTATTTGTTTCACCTTCATTTGTATGCAGATAATGGTATAAGCGCAATTCTTATATCCCATTCTTTCTTTTTTTTGTGGCAACAATAATTTACGATTGCAAATGACTATGTTCTGTAAAGCACTAACATAATGTTTGTACGGCACTAACAAGCATCAAACCAATGAACGCATTGTTGTCAAACATGGGTCTAACGAATTAGCTATTAAAATCACCTATGCAAATGGACAATCTATGTATGTAAGGTGAATTAGTTGATACTCAAAACTGTAGTAAAACTAAGCTTGAAGCTATGATATCCCCTTGCCGTCCCATATATCCTGCTCTCAAATGTTTGCTTCATGAACAATAAATTACACTATGTACTTAGAACCCCTTATTTTTTGTTTTTCTCCAGGTATACCATAAATCTGTCCCTAAAATGAACCAATAACAAACAACCTCTCCCTAATTGATTAGCAACCCTCAAACCCCAATCAATTACATAAATGAACGAAACCATCCTTAAGCAGGGAGGCATCTGTGACAGTACCCTCTGGTTGTCAGAGCTGGTGCTACGTCACAACTTAAACACAAAATTATAATAACTCCTAGCATAAACATTGCTTGTTAGTGAATTAGGTTTGAGACTTAAGTCTAAGTTGACGCTAACCAAAGCGAAGCTTTTTTTGTGTAAGCACAGCTTTCATTTGTGACGTTAGTTGAACACTGCCCTATCCTGTAGCAATCTAGTGACTGTCATGTAGCTCTTGAAAGTCCGACCGATTACTTTTCTTAAGCTGCGTTATATTATATCATGAACATATTCATAATATGCCATCCTTGATATGACAGGTCAGTTCTATTAGAATACTAATTATAAAAGGTTTATGTTGTAAAAAAAAGAAAAAGAAAAAGCCCCTCACACCATGACTGGGAACTGTTTGTAATGGTGTGTATCCTGGTTTGTCAATAGTTTAGCAGGGCCCAATTCTGAGAAGATATCTCCAATGGTCATGCTATATGGGTAATGGCTGCCAAATGCTAATGGATTTTTATATAATGCACTTACTGACACTTGAGAAATTAATTCACCTCAAATATATGTTATAGGAATTTAGGATTTAACATCTATTCTGTATAAAACAAGAGTTCTTAACAGCAGACTCTTACATCCATGTTTTAAATAAACCAATTGCTATTGAGAATTGTTTGTGTTATTGACAGTATACATGATTGAGTTGGAGACAAAGACTAAAGACAACTTTGTAACCGGGATCACACTTATCTCTTATTTAAGAATTGCCTAACAATATGTAGGTAACTGAGCAAAGCCACTCCATACTGTCACACACACACAATAACCCCAATAGAACAGGACCTGCACAGGTTGCAACTCAACGCCAATCCTCAGCTACCAGCTTCTAGTTTTTGAGCGCCCACTTCTGATGTTTAACTCCCAAACCCCACACAATCATTTATTACAGGTACAATTTATCCAATACGTAAATAAAATATACTACGGTCTACTTTCCCTAAAAGCAGTGTCCAACTGCTGTACGTTCAGTTCGAACCTCTTCATTCTAAAATTAGTCCTTGTGCAGCACTGGCAGTTGATCACCAACCAAGCATCTGTAAATCTGTTTCAAAAAATAGGTCAGCACTCCACACACCGGTTCCTGGACGTAATGTGTTTCTCTGCATAGAATTTGTCATGGCATCTCGGGACTACAGATTAGACCGCATATGCATCACATCGCTCCCTTCGAAGCTGGTATGACAACCATGATGGTTATGAGGTAGTTCTAGTTAGCTTGACCCTTACCAGGCTCTTGTACATTGAATTTCCACAGAGTCTGGGACTTATCCATTGACTAATGTTTCCATTAAGATGGGTACTCTTTTGAAGTTTAAAAGGATTATTGGATCTACCCAGAGCCACTCTGGATCTGCTATAACCAATTGCTAATATTTGGTCATGACAGATGTCTTGCACTGGGAAGTAGCCACTTAGGCTATAAACAACATGTTGGAATAAGCTGAGGAGTGTTTGAAGATGTCAAATTTAAGAATTAAAGGAACAATTGTAATTGTATATCTATATACAGTCATGGCCAAAATTGTTGGCACCCCTGACATTTTTCCAGAAAATGAAGTATTTCTCACAGAAAAGTATTGAAATTACACATGTTTTGCTATGCACATGTTTATTTCCTTTGTGTGTATTGGAATAACACAAAAAAAAACAGGAAAAAAAGCAAATTTGACACAATTTCACACAAAACTCAAAAGATGGGCCGGACAAAATTATTGGCACCCTTAACTTAATATTTGGTTGCACACCCTTTGGAAAAAATAACTGAAATCAGTCGCTTCCTATAACCATCAATAAGCTTCTTACATCTCTCACCCGGAATTTTGGACCACTCTTCTTTTGCAAACTGCTCCAGGTCTCTCATATTGGATGGGTGCCTTTTCCCAACAGCAATTTTAAGATCTCTCCACAGGTGTTCAATGGGATTAAGATCTGGACTCGTTGCTGGCCACATCAGAACTCTCCAGCGCTTTGTTGCCATCCATTTCTGGGTNTGTGTATTGGAATAACACAAAAAAAACAGGAAAAAAAGCAAATTTGACACAATTTCACACAAAACTCAAAAGATGGGCCGGACAAAATTATTGGCACCCTTAACTTAATATTTGGTTGCACACCCTTTGGAAAAAATAACTCAAATCAGTCGCTTCCTATAACCATCAATAAGCTTCTTACACCTCTCACCCGGAATTTTGGACCACTCTTCTTTTGCAAACTGCTCCAGGTCTCTCATATTGGATGGGTGCCTTTTCCAAACAGCAATTTTAAGATCTCTCCACAGGTGTTCAATGGGATTAAGATCTGGACTCATTGCTGGCCACTTCAGAACTCTCCAGCGCTTTGTTGCCATCCATTTCTGGGTGCTTTTTGAAGTATTTTTGGGGATCATTGTCCTGCTGGAAGACCCATGACCCATGATCTCGCCTAAATATTTTTTGTCCATCTATTACTGTATTTTAGTTGATTTTTCTCGCATTTGTAAATCCCTCCATTCTCCCATGCCTTCATTTCTTTCTCTCGCTGTTTTTCTCCCCTCAGTTTGAGCTAGACATTGAGCCACGTCTGAAGTCAACAGTGAAAGGTGGTGTTGGGGACAGCAGTGGACAGGGAGGAGGGGGATTCAATGAGAGCCAAGATCCATCCTTCAGCCAAGTGCCTACAAAAGGTATGCAGTCAGTACAGTGCTCCCATACAATGGCTTATTTGTGGTGAGCCACCACACAAAAACATTTGCTGCCACAAATGGATTTTATCAGATTCATTCTATTGTTTAATATGGCAAAAACGTTAATTTCAGATTCATTTCATTGTAGATTTGTGCACAGCGCATCGATTCACTCAGCCCATTCTCGGCCTCCTCACATTCTCTCTCACTTCAACAGACTCCCCCAGAAAATCCCCCTCTCTGTAAACTCTCTGAATAATTGTACGGGACGGTGGCATCTTTCCTCAGTAAAGAGTTTACAAATGGTTTGGCCCAGTCCCAATGTCCAGACTCATAGACTTTGAGGCAGTTGCTCACTAAGTCTGTGAGGGCTTTTGGCTGTCCACACTCCAATCATTATTGTGCAAGGCCTCTTTTGCTGACATTTTGAGCCCTTATTAGTTTGCATTTTTTCAGACTTTTAGCAAAGGGAATTGCCCACAATTCACAGCATTGTAACGTGATGCAAAAGGGTTAACAGGGGGCCCGGAAGCAAAAGAGAATTTTTGATAAATCCACCTTATAAAACAAGAACGAACAAGTATGCATGAAAGGAACAGCCAGCCTTGACGTAAACATGGTATAAATAAATAAGTTGTATGTTTTTGTTTGCCGATAATGCAGCAAAGTGTTGTCCATTATTTTAGCAATTTATAGCATTTTGAGCCTTTGCAGCCTCTTACACTTACTCAACCCATAGGTAACGTCAAGTAAGTGTGAGGGTTCAGGGCGTAATGTTAACGGGGAACATTGGGATTGGGCCTTAGTATAATAATTAGTACACATTTTCCCGAAAAAAGACTACAGGCAAAAATTAGAAGCAAATTCTAGGCTTACTGATGTTACACATTGAGACTTAGCCTATGCCTATAGCTTGCCTAAGACAAGATGGGCAGTGGACCATCTGCAGCCCACGATCGATTTTTTAAAAATTGGCTCGCAGATGAAACCTGGTGGTTTAGCATTTCTTGGTTTTAACTCTAGTTTGAGCTACTGAGTTGATCGGGAAAGTTCCTCCACAAAACAAATTTAAAGAAAGAACATTTTGCCACGGTGCACCAAAAATGACAACACCAAAGAAACTCAAGATAGCAAGTGAGTGTACAAAATGTCAGACATGACAGACATGTAGGAAAATGAATACTTCTTTATGGAGGTCAAGGGGAAGTGTGTGTGTTTTCTTTGTAATGAGTGCCACAGTGATGGAGTGCAATGCAAGTCATCACTACAAAACCAATCATCAGACCTTCTTGTCCTACACTGATGTGGAACGGAAACAAAAGGTTAAGCAGATGACATCTACCTTGCTAGCTCAACAACCGTTTTTTCAGTGCCACAATGGCCAGCTATGAGGTGCCCAGTATGGTTTTTATGTTTTAGTTTGTGAATTCATAAAATATGCCTCACTAAAGCTGCAGGATTCATGTGCCCTGAAAGTCAATAGTATGACAGTGTTAGCCTATCAAGAAAAACAGTTGTGCAGCGAATCAAAGACTTGTCTGCCATTACAAAACATCAACTGTCAGACAAAATCTGTGCCTTTGATTTCTACTCCATTGCATGCGATGAGAGCACAGATACCGCAGAGTTACATTTCTTGAGGGAAGTTACTTTTGCGTTTTGGAGGATCTACTTCATTTTTGCAGTCTAAAGACTGCAACAACAGGTAAAGCATTTTTGAAGCTGTGTCAAATGCAATTGACAAGATAGATTTTCTCTGATGCTGAACAAAAGCAGATTAAGAACCAAAATGACCATCTCTGTGACGTTCTTCCCGTCTCAACCACAAAATTGACTGAAATTCTGCCGACCAAAGCACAACTTCATTGTCCCCACTCAGCGCTATCGTGTTCCCCTGTCCGTTTATCATAATTAACCCTGAGTTCAGAATATATTATACGTTTCATGTGTAAAGTCCTATTACTTGAAAAACATTTTTCAATGTGTTGATAGTATTTATAAAACAAGCATTAGCTGATCTGTTAATCTAAACTATTTTCCTTGACAAGCTTGTAATATGGTGTGTGTATATATCATAGGCAGCTGGTCTCTGAATGAACTTCCAACCTTGTTTGTTCTAAATAAATTCCCATTAATGAAAAGCGGTGTTGTAGGGTGATTCATTTAGTCTACTTGAGAGGCAATACCTACTTCACCTCGAGTGAGCGGCCTGGCTGTTTGTGTATTTTACTGAATATGGGCCTAGAAAAAAAGGGGTGAAAAAGTTTGGACCCCTGCTGTGTAGAATAGTGACATTCATTGCTGCCAAACGTAAGAAGATGTAAAATACTCACTTTTAGATATTTTGGAAATGCTATTGTAAGCTGTAACTTTATTGAATGGACTGCTATTTAAGGCAAGGTATAAAAAGGGGGACTTCAATTCTGAAGGAAGAAGTTGTGTGCAAAGAGATTGGAGACAATTGTTGCCAGTTGCACTGGGAAGTCAAGGAGCACTGTAGAATGATTGTAAATGATATGCTTTCAAAAACAATTAGTTAATTGTAAACAGTCATACAGTGAACCCATGCCGACATCTTTTATTAGAAGGCCTTGTCATAAATTGTTAAGCCTACCACCAGCAAAATTGTCAAACATATTGAGATTTATTGCACTATTTGTGAATATATGCCAAATGCATTTATTAGCTGTAGTTTTAAAACGTTGTTCACACTGTGGCTAGACTGTCAACACGCGCCTCTGACAACATATGTAGCTAATACACTTTGGAAAATTCTGTCAATTTTGTCATCACTTTGCATGTAATTGTAGGCCATAAATAAACTAGACATATTTGTCTGGACAAGCAAATATTTTAGGCTATACAACTTTGTCTGAATGAGACTTCTGTCGTGGAACCATTGCAACAAATGCTGACAGAAAGGTGAATTGCAGCCTTGAAAGGCAGGAGGCAAAATTGCAGAATACACAATTAAACCAAAACGGGAACAAAATTGCCTTAAAGGGGTGATACACTGGATTTCTAGAGTATTTCACAGTTCCTCAAGGTCTCCGCATAGGGTCTTTAACGTTTGTTGGTCTGAAAATGCCCTGGGTGCTATTTTATGTGCCCTAATGCAACCTTAGAAATGGTCAAGCTTTGAAATTAGCTGTTTTCTCCATATATGGTATGGTAATTAATATGTTCATGAGCTGCATGCTGATTAGTTGGTGTACAACAAGCAAAGGTGCAGAGCAAAGATAGCCAAACATGCTTTGTGAATTGTAGATTTACATGACAACACAGGTTGCTCTCTCAGGCAAATAAAGAATGAAACGAGCTTTGTTAAAGTAATCCGAAATCTTCAACAGGCTAATATCTACAAAAACAGCCCTCACTGACATTTTTGATGTGAACACGGTGAGTGAACCACCCGAGTCTGACTGAGATTGACGTCAAAATAGTGTAACAGGGAGGCAGTCTCACTCGAATCAATCACACTACCTGGCTGAACACAGAATTGTCATCTCTTAAAAGCTGCTCTGCTCGACTTACTTGGTGTATATTTGACTGAACAAATTGTAAAACTAGCTATGAACTTTGTTACAAGACATGGATGCCGCATTAGACTAGGCCATGCATTTTCACTTAAATGTCAAGAATTTCGTGACCCAAATCAAAATTCTGATCTGACAGGTCAATAGAAAAATGCTTTCTGAAAGGAAAGGCTGTCCTCTACCTTTTTGGCGTAGAATTCACCGAGATGAAAATCACCGAAACACATTAACATTGATCGTTCGTGACAAAATCATCCTTACAGTTTGAGATGAGCACACAGTTAAACAGCACTGCTTTTTTCAGAAACAGGTTCATAGAAAATCCTGTTTTAAATTCTAA
>BROE01000029.1:0-58417 GCA_036571765.1 Plecoglossus altivelis
GCAGCAAGCAGTCAGATCAAATCCACTTTATGTATATTGCAGACGTTTTGGATGTAGTGCTTTGTGCCTAGAATGTCCATATTAAGAAGGTTTACAAATGACAAGGTGGTCTAAATCTAACAAGTCTATATCCAGCAGGCTTTCATCAACTGGCGTATGTCTAACAGTGCTCAGGTTGGGATAGAGGGTTCAAGGCTGAGGTAGAGGGCTTAGGACAGGGTGGTGTTCCTGTCTACACAGCACTCCCCATCATAATCTTAGTATCTGCTAAATGAAGGTGGTGTGCGTTATGACTGGCCTCTGGTGCTGTGGGTCTGTTTGTCTTTCTGAGGCACACCTGGTTTCTTTGTGGTACATCATTAACCAGGCTGATAACACCCCTTGTGTTGAAGGCAGAGGGCAAACACGGTGTTTACAGTTAGACAGCAGCATTCTTCAAGCCATTATATAGTCCCCATGATCAGAAGAAACCAATAAAAAAGTTTAACTAAATTTCAAATGCATGTGAGCAGTAGCATTAGATTTCAGGGATGAATCAGAGGGATGTGGTATCCTAGGGATACACAAACCCTTCTCATGCTATGCTCCTACTATGGCTGACTTGTACTGTCCTATGCCTTTGTTAACCAACGCTTGTGTTAACTTGGGATTGTGTTAACCTTGCCTTGTGCTATGATAAGCCCCTGCAATGCTAAGCTTGTGCTATGGAATGGTCCAGGGCCCACAGGTAGGCCTGTGTTTTTAGACATAAGTAACTGGAGGACAGTGAAGCTGATAGCCTTACATGGGAACATATATAATGTATAAGTTATGTATAATGAATTCAAGGGTTGTATTTCCTCAAAGCTAACAGTATTCAGCCGTGAAACATTGAATCTTTAAGAAACACCACAGTCCTGCTTGTCTTAAGAAACAACTGATATCATGGATGAAATATAACTTGGATAGCTGTTGATGACGGTGTAGATTCCTGCTGTTGGATTTGCAGCAACATATTGTTAATGACTGTTGTTCCATATGTATTAAGTTGATTGAATTATACAGTATATATCCTGCAGTTGATGATGGGTGTAGTTGACTCGAAACTATGTTTAATGCACACACACTCACAAGGATTAGATGAATTAACAAATTAGATTATATGTGTTTGATTGAACTCAAACAAAACTAAATCTTTATGATTCATGTGCTGCATGGCCGAAAGTGAACAGGGTAAAAACTTTATTAACCTGCTTTATTTCAGGGTTGAAGGTGTGGCATTTGTAACCCTCAGGACAGGGGGAGATGCAGAATTTAAAGAGAGCACGAGGGTTAAGGCCTGAGATGCTTGAGTTTGCTCATCCTCCACTGTAAGACTGTTTGATTTAATGACATGCAGACTGATTTGTTCATACTGCACTAGTGTGAGAGATTTGGAGATTTGAAGGTTTAAGGCTACGGATAAACTATGTTCTATGACAGGTGTTCCATTATGCATGACGATGTTTCATGATGATTTTTCATAACAGTGTTCTATAACGATGTTCCATGACAGTGTTCCATGACAGTATTCCATGACTGTTCCATGACAGTGTTCCATGACTGTGTTCCATGTTGGTGTTCCAGGTGAACCATGTAGGAGAGGGCCGCAGCGCCCTTCGGGCCCCAACACTTGTAATCTCTGAGAGAACCAATCCTCTGCTCAGGGTCCAGAACACTGTGGTTGCCTATGGCGACAGACCAGCAAGCATCTATAGCGAGGGAACCTACAATGTGTGAGTGTTCAAACTCGGTTACTTAAGTAACTATGCTAACACAAAAGGAGGTAAACAGATCAATTTTAATACCAGGTCAATTTTCTGGTTCAATCTGTATTACTGTATTTAACAAATTATACAATAGGTTTTGCCTTAAATAAGCTATCAAGCACTCACCGACCATCTCTGTCTTGACGCCTCTGATGATGATGTCTGTAGTTGTCATGACAACACCAACGAGTGTAGGGCCGGGCCTTCGGGAGCGAGTCCCAGAGCATCAGAACAGGCGGCCAGTCTGAAGAAGAGCTTGCGCTGCCAAACCCCCCCACCAGAGCTGGAGACCAAACACGACCAGACTGGCTACACCACAGCTGGAGAGACAGCAGAGCTGAGTAGCTGTAGAGGAGGTGGAGGAGATTCCCGGGAGGAGCAGGGCCAGAGCCAAAGCCACCTCCTGTACTGGTGAGGCACTGGAAGTACTGGGAGTAGGTGGGGGAGATACAGGAGAGACGCTGAGGAGGATGAGGGTAGAACCTGGGAGATAAATCAAAGTTTATTTGTAGAGCCTTTTTACAAGTAATGTCACAGAGGGCTTCACATATGCCCATAGAACTGCCCCTCATTGTACCGCATAGGTGGGTCACACTGGATGGAATTGTTACATTGTCTCTCATCATTAGCCTCTGCTCTGCAATTCAGAAATGGAGTCCCTTTCCTCTTCCTTCCCTTTCTTCTCCTTTACAGCACCACTATCCTTTTCTCCCCAGCATGTTTCCTGAGATCATCTGTGACGAGCAGCGCCAGCAGTGTAGGAAAGAGTTTGCAGCATCTCTGCAGGTCTACAGGAGCCTGTGTGCCGACATGGATCACATCAGTAACCAGCTGCACAAACTGAGCCATGAGCTGGACTCCCTGGATGAGAATTCTGTGAAGTACCAGGTAAGAAAATGAACCAATACCAGGTAAGACATGGTTTACAGTCAAATGTGTACATATACATTACACATTTGATTATACATACTCTGTTTGCCATTATCTCTCTCTACTGCTCTCTCTTCCTCCCTGATGCTCTTCTTCTGTTGTTCAGGGAGTGGCTGATGAGTACAACCGTCTGAAGGACCTGAAGCGAGTAAGACCATTACCTATCTAGATTCATTTTCTACACCAGTGGTTCCCAGCCCTGGTCGTCCAGGAACACTTGTTCTGCATGTTTTAGATTCAAATGAAAAGGTCGTTATCCAGCTCTACAGAAGCCTGCATCTGCCCATTCGTTTGAACCAGGTGTGTTAGAACTTGGGAACATCTAATAAATGCAGGACAGGTGTTCCTTGAAGACTAGTGTTGGGAAGCACTGATCTACAGAATACTATATTTCTAGGGACATGGACTGTTCATGTTTATATACGTGTATATGGGTTGTATACATGTATATCTATATAAGTGTGTGTTTGATTAGCATATTTCTATAGTATATTTATTCAATATAGCATATTTATCAATTAAACAGTTGCTTCAGAAAGTATTTAGACCTCTTCACTTTTAGCACACTTTATTGTGTTGTACATTTAAATGTAAGTGTATACAATTACCATATTTGCCTATTAATCTGCACTTAATTGCACAAAACTACAAAGTGAAAACATTATGTTTTTTGAAAACATCAGAACAAATCAGCTACAACTGAAAACTGCTTAAAATTCCAATCTTTGCTTCAGGGAAATACACTTTTATAAGCCTCTTCAGCAGATGTTACAGCTGTACATTTTTCTGTGTCTCTGTAAGACCTCTTAGCTGCATAAGACTAAATGGGAAAAGTCAGTTCTGACCAAGTAGCACAAGTGACCAAGGGTTCTGAGGTTTAATAGAGTATTGTTGAGAAGCATACCCTCATCTTGGCTGCACTCTCCAGGTCAGTGTGCTGTGAACCGTCACCACTGTCTGAAGTTGCACTCTGGAGCAGGCTTCATTCTATAGATTTGGATGTATTGATCCTTTCCTCAATTCTGCCCAGTCTCCTATGGGTTAAGGTTAGGTACCCTTGGTACCCTATGGTGCTGCATCATTCCTCTTCTTCCTCATTCATCAGGACTGGTTTCTGTTCAGCCTGTCTATCATGGCAACTGGTCGATGGAATGCTGCTGAGATTGTCATTGGTGTATCACAGCAGATGGTCTGAAGAATAATGTAAATGAGAAATTCCCGTCAGTCCATACAGATAGCTGTGTAGAGTAATTATTATTTTTAAATTGCTGTTTCATCTGGTCACAGATTAAATATACCTACAAGAAAGGGTTACGGTTAGGGTTAGGGTTAGAAAGGGGTTTGAAAACTTTCTGAAGTCACTGTTTGTTAAAGCAACTTTACTGTGAAGGCAGGAACCTCCTGTTTGAATATGAGTATTTACTGTTTTATCTATGGAAATTCACAGCTTGACAGAATGGTTGTGAAAGTGTGTTGAAGGTATGACACATGATGACTGGATGATATCAGTGAACTGTGCCAATATATACACCCTAACTTCTGTAGACCCTAACTATCTGTAGACCCTAACTTCTGTAGACCCTAACTTCTGTAGACCCTAACTCTCTGTAGACTCTAACTATCTGTAGACTCTAACTATATGTAGACCCTAACTTCTGTAGACCCTAACTCTCTGTAGACTCTAACCCTCTGTAAACTCTAACCCTCTGTAGACCCTAACTATCTGTAGACCCTAACTTCTGTAGACCCTAACTTCTGTAGACTCTAACCCTCTGTAGACTCTAACCCTCTGTAGACTCTAACTATCTGTAGACCCTAACTCTCTGTAGACTCTAACCCTCTGTAGACTCTAACCCTCTGTAGACCCTAACCCTCTGTAGACTCCAACCCCCTGTAGAGTCTAATCATCTGTAGACTCCAACCCTCTGTAAACTCTAACCCCCTGTAGACACTAACCCTCTTTAAACTCTAACTCTCAGTAGACTCTAACCCCCTGTAGACCCTAACCCCCTGTAGACTCTAACCCTCTGTAGACCCTAACCCTCTGTAGACCCTAACCCTCTGTAGACTCTAACCCCCTGTAGACCCTAACCCTCAGTAGACTCTAACCCTCAGTAGACTCTAACCCTAACCCTCTGCAGTCCCCAGACTACCTGACCAAGAAGAAGCGGAGACTGGAACTTAGACAGAAACTCTGCCACATAAAGCAACTGGTGAAGAACTATGACAGTGGCTTGTGCTGAAATTGTTCTCTCTCCGCACAGCTTTGAACACCACCCCGTGTTCAAGGCAAGACAACACCAACACCCTGACCACTGTCAGGAGAGTGGCCTTTAAACCTTATGGCCGAACATCTCTTATCCAACATGATGGTTAATACTGCAAACAAGGGTATACTCAGTGATGGAGTATTTGACTGCAAATAATAACTGTTCATTCCCACCGTAACAATATCAATACATCATTATGTAAAAGAACCATGGCTATCTACTGGTTACTTAATCACCCAGCAGTCACCCTAGTCTCCCCTGTCCTCCAGGACATCTTCTTACAGGACATGATGGGTGAGTTCCGTCACTTCAGGTCAGTTCCTCCAATGGAAATAAGTATCAAATATAGTTGATGCCTCTAACTGAGACAGTTACCAAAGACACACTGTTTGAATTCTGGTAATGTACATGTTCCTTCTCTGTATTGGTGTATATTTACAGGTATTTGTTCATATGTAATGTTGTCAAACAATATAATATATATATAAAACAACTAATCTTGTTTCTGCAGCACAGACTACCTTCAACTTCATGTCTTCATCTGAATGTACTTGACAACTGTTGAGACCAACAAATGTTCATCTAGGTTTTGGTCTTTTAATGCTTCCATACACATGAAACAAACAAAAACTCATCAACACAATGATACGAAAACATGAATAGCACATTTATCAGTTTATGACACTGTGTGTGGCGGGGGGCACCAGAAGGGTGAGATAAAGAGAGAGAACGTAAATGAACATTTAAGATGCGGTCTTTGTGAGGTAAACAGTTGTTAGAATGACTTGGTAGAGCTAACCCTCTCTCTGTCTCTCTAACAAATAGCGTTTTGGCATTGTAGCCATGATGGCCTGACCCATGGCACTGCTCCCTATCCTGTGCTGACACTACCCCTAAACATGGTGTAGCAGACCTGCCATAGGCCCACACATGATTCACAGCCTCACTCTGAAACTTTTATTCAAGTTGCTGTCCCGACTTGACAGTCTTTGGGTATCTCAGTAGATGTTAAGAGGTATTTCATGTGAAACTTTAAAAGTTAAAAAAGTTACCATTCAACTTTAGAAAAGGGCCTAACTTATCCCATTAGTAAATAGTACACTTAAACACAAAATCTAAACATGCAACAGGACAACTTCACCTCAAAAGGAATATTCTAGAACAATAATAGTGTTCAGTCCCCAATGTATGTTACACTTTTCACCTTTCTGGGCCTGTCATGCTAGAAGGGTCCAGCATGGTCAGGTACTCTTATTCCTTTTCTTTCACGTTAGAACATTTGTCAGCAATCAGCTTGTCACAGTCACATGTCATCATCTTGTTCAGCTGTAATAAGACCATTTCAGTTGACAGTTTGTGTGGACATATAAACCAGCAGTGTTTGGTGTCCAGTGTCTGGAGCCCCAGATGCTGAGGTGTATCAGGCAGTTCCCATAAAGAAAAAGGCGGCTTATGGTGAAAGAGCAGCTGCATTTCACAAGAGGTCCCCTCCACATGGCAGACTGCAGAGGAATCAGTCCAGTCCACCATGTTATTTAAACTGCTCAGACACAACAACATCAAGAGCCCTATGAATGATTCAACAATACAAGCATTCTGTTTCTGACGCATAACCAAATGATCTGACAGGTTGACATGGTGACATCTTCTGGCCTGTCTCTCTGCCTTGTCCTGTTTCTTGCTCTGACTTGTCTGTCTGTGTGGTCTGGCTGTGTCAGGGTTCTGGTTAGCTTGTGCGATAGAGGCTCCAGTGTAGCTGAGGCAGAAGAGCAGGACAGTAGCTGAAGTCGTCTGGAGCCTGTGTGTCTGCCGGCACATCTGTAGTGTGTGGCAGGTGGATGGCATAGTGGGCCCCAGCAGCACGACTGACACCAGGCCTCTGGCACCAGGCTGGTGTTGATCAGAACTCTGTAATGGGGAGGGGAATGACCAGAAACAGAGCTGAGCCTGGCTGGGATGAAGGAAAACCCAGGGGCCAGTCTGAGCTTGGATGATGACAGTTGGCTATGATCAAGAGGAGAAGGCAGTGCAGTACACATGATATCCAGCTGGCTGTGAATCCACAGAGATGGGTGATAATGAGTCAACCAGAAGGGGCCTGTGTGCCAAGCACCCTGCCCATGATGGGTGACCTTCGCTGAGGTTACTGTCCCGGGACGTAGGGCCAGCTTATAGAGCTCCCAGACAGCTGCATGTCTCGGATGAGTGTCTCGATGGGCGTCTTGCCCACCAGGCGCATGAAGAACAGCTGGGAGATGAGGCTGGCCGGCACGGCACGCAGAGCAGGCAGGCGCAGTAGCAAGCGGCCAAAGCGCTGTGGCTGGCCAGGGTACTGCATTTTCTCATATTCTGTCAGGGCCACCTGGGCCTTCTCCTGCTGGGTCTCCACGTGCGCCGGGTCTGTCAGCCCACAGGCGTCTGGGGAGGAGGAGCGCGTTCTTTTAGCATCCAACATGTTGATGTACGGATGTGGACAAAAGTATTGGCATTCATATACATTTAGTCTTTATGTGGATTTCTGTATATATATACTTGTCATTTTATTGAATTGGATTAAAGAGATTCTTAAATGCATAGAGTAATAACTTGATGAATTCATGTGACTGAGTGACAACAGCCAATGGTCCCAACAAATCTCATCTTCTACTTATGTTGAAGAGCCTGTTTCCACCTTGATGCATGCAGCCTAGCTTTTTTTGAAATTAGAAAGTGTTATGACTTACCTGGAGAGAAAAGAGCTATGGCTTTCAGGCAGCTGTACTCAGCAGAGTCCACCTGCAGCCTGCTTAGCTTGTCCACCTGGTCCTGAAATACCCTCACCTGGTCCATGAAGGACACCACCCTCTCAGCCGACATGGGTGAGGAATGGAACCCTGCAGCTGCCAGAAGAGGCGCCATGTGTAGAGGCAGGGCGGACTGGGCAGCATTCAGGATGAACAGTTCGCTCCAGCTCAGTCTCAGCAGAGCCACCTGATCTGAGACAGGCAGCTCAGGGAAGTAGGGTATGTTCCTCGCCCACTCGATGGTACTGAAGAGCAAGCGGGCGGCCAGCTCGCAAATGTTATCAATACCCATAGAGGTCCCCTGGCCCCCTGGGCCCCCTTGTTGGCTGTACTGGTGGCCGTAACGGCTACTTGGATATGGCTCGGCACGCAGCAGCTGGGAGATCAGCTCCGACACTGGCTGCCCTCCACTTCCATTGTTGCTGCTGTAGAAGTCGCTGGCTCCCAAGCCACTGGCACCCCCTGCTGGTGGTATGGAGGGGCTCAGGCTGGCATGCGAGGGGGGGATGCGCCCGCGCTGAACTGCTGAAGTGGAGATGGGGGGACAAGGGGGAGTGGGGACCAGGGGGAGAGGATGTGGAGGGAAAGAGGGTGGGGACCAGGGGGAGAGGATGTGAAGGGAAAGAGGGTGAGGACCGGTAGATGAGGGGGAACAGAATATGGGGAAGAAGTGGAGAGATGGAAAGGATTATGGATGATTGGGTGAAGGTATTGGAGGTGGGGTTCAGACGGAAGAGAGGTGGGGAGACCAGGAAGAGAGAGATGAATTGCACATGCTCTCTAAAACTGAGGTACACCCGATTAGTTGATCGTCCAGATCAACAAACCTTCTGTCAAAATCCTCACTAAACAGTTTATGTAAGTGCACAGTATTCAACATGGTGTAAGGTTTGGGTTAGTGTGCAGTGTTTGGTACTTCTCATGCTGAATTGATTCTCTTTTGTTTGTTGTATTCCAGAAGTATCTTATCAAACTGACTGTTCCTTGGCACCAACCACTATAAAACTGACTATGAGTCTACCATGCCTATTATTACAGTGTATTTAAACCATTCAAACCAAATCAACTTAGTTACTATTGCGCTTTTAATTTTGCCACAATCATTTTAGTTTTATGTTTTAGCTCATTAAAATAGTCTGATATTGAAACAATATTACAGGGAAAAAACTATTATAATTTCACATTCTATTTCAGTTATATCATGGTTAATGTATTTTTATTCAAGGTAGTATTTTCATTCAAGGTTGTATTTCAATGTGTTTTGGAAAAAATTGTATTCACTTTTTAAATTCCACAGTTGTCACAGAATCACTGATAAACATTTGAGAGACAAGGCCTGATGTGAAACGCTTGGAAAAGCACATCAATGGGTACCTTCTTTGCGCATGCCCACACGGAAGCACTTCTTCAAACGGCAGTACTGGCACTGGTTACGGTGGTGTTGGTCAATCTGGCATTCTCGGTTGGACCTAAAAAGTAGTAAATGGTGACATGATCAAACCTAATTACATTTGTATAACTTACAAGTCATGTCAAGTCACAGACGGCGTCACATATGCCTTTAGAAATTCTGGAAAAAAGATACCAGCTAACCTTACTCCATACCAGACAACATGATCCATGCATCATACCAGCTAACCAGCTAGGGCCAGTATGCGATCGAAGGTATGATGGTATCATGCCATGTTTTCATAGTCTGGTTTTTAACTCCGTATAGCTCAGAAAACTATCATAAGTAATGATTAAAGTGTGTGACTCACAGAAAATGTATGAGATTAGAGAGACCAGAAGTAGGCTAATCTACTTTTCCCCAGAAAAATATTTTTCTATGGCTCGCTGTAACAGAGTGTTTAAAGTTGTTTAAAGTTTATTTCACTAGTCCTAAACACGCCAACTCTCTTAACTTGTTGCAACCAGAAGGTTACTCTCTCTGCTACGTACCACATACCAACTAACCCTGCATTGTACCACGTAACCTAAGTCACCCTAAACCTGTCCACCCCGACATCACAACTCTAAACACCATACCATCTCACGTGGGTCAAAAGAGCTTTGTCTAATCCTAACATGTCATTATTTATTTAACCTGAATACTAGGAGTGGATGAATGGTATAGAAATACAATGGTATGAATTTGCACTACAGTATAAAATTTAGACTCCACCATGCTGTCTGCGTGAGAATTCTACAGACATTTGATTGGTCACAGGCCCATTCACATCTGGCACAGGATAAAATTATGGAATATACAGATTGCTAATTTAGACTTCCCAATCAATCTATGCAAACATTGCAAACTATCTTACGCATCCTCATAACTAGTACTACACACACACACGCGCATATGTATATATATATTTTGAACTATGTTTTCTTGCAATCCCATAAAGTTCCTGTTGAAAACTACATTTCGAAAACCGGTCTTCCTGCATAGCAAAAGTTGGAAAAATTCAACTCATGTAATATACCTGCCATACCTCATCCAAATTCAGCGGAGTGCGGAAGATTAGCCATAACAATGCAGATTGCATTCTTTTGAAACAGACTAGAAATATTAGAAAGGCAAACATATTGTGAAACATTCCATTATTGTCCACTCAACAAATCTGACCGTGATACACATTTTAGGCCATACCACTCTAACCCTCTTCTGTGTAATCATTTATATAACCCTATGTTGTGCAATCTAAGATAGACTGAACTATCCCCTTTGCAACAGAATAACAGAAATATAAATCCAATACTTGGCAAAACAACCAGACAAGGTATGTGGAACAACACTATATAGACTATACTGTATACAAAGACACAAAAAACCTAGCCCTATACACCACAATAGTGTTAATTTTAAAATGTTCTGAGACTAATAACAACAAAAACGGCACTCCAGTGACATGAGTCACACAATTGTGTGCAGACACACAGGACAAATGTTATTGTTGGCCATTGTAACAATTCTGCAAGAAGTCAACTATGTCTTAATGAATGACTTACTACACCAAATTACATCCATTTCCTCTTTGGAGCTGTAACATCATCAATAGATAAACATAGGGTTCACTATTAAGCATGTAGAAATGTATCAAGTAGTTGAAGTTAGAAGTTAGGAAATGGTCAGTGAACATTACCTTTCAATGATGCAGGAATAATGCATAAACACTGTATTCAAAGTTCTTCCTCACTCACACATTGAAACAATGACTCCATTAGCCAGCATGTTACTCACCTGCAGGTGTAGTTGAGGTTTCGTCTAATGCTCCTCTTGAAGAAACTCTTGCACCCCTCACAAGTGAACACGCCGTAATGCTTCCCGCTGGACTTGTCTCCGCACACCACACAGTCCACCACGCACGCCTTGTCCTCATCCCCAGCTTCCATGTCGCTGCCTCCTGCCTGGGGCGAAGCCTCATCCTCCTCCCTCAGGTAGCTCTTCCCCCCCAGCCCATTGGTGCCCCCATTGGGATCTCCCCACCCCCCGCTCACCATGGCCATCGCTTGCTCTTCAGACCCTTAGCGGAAATGCAGGGCCCCAGGGCCCAGGTAGGCTAACCCTAATCTGGAGTTTGACCCACCTGAGACTGAGAACCTTGTGGTATGTTAACCACAGGGCACTATGACCCAGCAAAGGATCAGACCTATCAAGCTGTGACCTGGAAACAGTGCGACTGTAGGAATTCCTGTCTTGCCTGTACGCAAATACTAAATGCGTTGTTCTTTGTTTCCCTTTTCCTGTTTTTATTCCGTTACAATGTACTTTTAACCCAACTTGTAGGAAGTGTGGTCTTCTGCACTTCAAACCTGAAATGTTTCACATTAAAAGCATTAAGAAATGTTTTAAATTTTTCAAACAACACTGGGTAGTAAGAAAAAAGATTTGTTTGTGTTATGTCTGTCCAGCATAGGTCAGGGTTACATAAAATATTGTGTTTAGCATCCATCATGGTTAGAGTAGGGTTAGGGTAGCTTAGCCACTGACTAGCCCTCAGCACATGTCTGGAGAACTATTATCTTTATCCCCAAGCTCATCTGTTCACCATCACACAACACTTTGACCATGTTTAACAGAATATTACTTGGAGCTGTAGCAGTTTACCTCAGGAGAAGCAGTTATAAAGGCTTCCCTTTACACTGTTCAGCATCGGCTCCTCTTGTTCCTGATCAGCCCTTCACACACTGAGGCCAGGCTTGAGGGAAAGCATAGCTAGACCACTGTTTAACTTCGGTCTCTTAAGCAGCAAAAACATTCTGCCACATAAGTCTTCTTGTGGTCCAAACACCAGCAGAACAGCTTGGTTCAGCCCAGCTCTCTTGCAATAACCTGAAGGAACCAAGCCTGAGCCTTACTGGGGTCGTTTCAGCCAACACGTTCAACACTCCCCTGCTACAGGAAGTACTCTCTTCCTTGTTGGTGGCTACCAGAGCCCGGCTTGGTCAGGGTAGTATTGTGTCCTTTAGCTTCAGCCAAAAGCAGTGTGGCTTTGACCAAGCTAGCTAGCTGCTATGTCACCCTAACCAGGCTAGATAGCTTTTATGTAACTCTAACCAGGCTAGCTAGTTGTTAAATAGCTCCGACCTCGCTAGCTTGCAGCTAAGCTACTCTCAGGGGGCTAGCTGCTTCCAAAGCAGACGGTCTCACATTGATTGTCAGCTCTTGTCCAGTGAGAATGAAAGGCTGGCGGCCTAGCCCCGCAGTACCTCCTTCCTGCTGTCCTTATGACTGAGCTGAGTGCCACAGCTATGGGGGAAGGGATCAATCTTCTTTTCCTTCTTCTCTGTGGTTCCACTGTGCACAGATTGGATCGAGATGTAAAGGTCTAGACTCCGGATAGGCTGCTTGCTTCACTGCCTGTACTGTCCTTCTTCCTCTGTCTTGCTCTCCTTTCCTTCTCCCTCCGTTTTTCTCAGCCTCTGTTCTGTGTGAGAGAGAAAGGGGGGAGGAGTGTGTGGGGAGGGGGAGGGGGAGGGGGCTGAGTGTGTGTGTGCTCAGGGATTTGACACTGCTATTCAAGCTCTGTGGTTGCCATGGAACCAGCTTCCTTATATGGACATTGGAGTCAAAGAGCAGAGTGAGTGGGCTGTGGGGGCTGCACACACACACACTGGCACACACACACAAACACACACACAATGACAGACACATTGACCCCACACAAACACACACACTCACACTCAAAACACACAACACACAATGGACGACACGTTGACCCCCCCCCCACACACACACTGCAAACCACACACACACACACAATGAAAGACATGTTGCCCCCCCCCACACACACACAACACACACCAAACAGAAAGAATGTGAGTTTCTCTTTCCTCGTAGAGAATGTTAAGACCCCAGGCCATGACTTGCATCTCAGGCTCAATTCATTCTAACATCAACTCCTCCAAAAACCAACACTTTCTAATAAGACTCCTATACTGAATAAGCTGATCCCTGCACTCATTTGGAATATGTCTTAGAGGAAACTGAATGCACACTACTACTTACAAACTCACTTAGACTAACCGTACACAGCCTGAATGTTGTATACTAACAAAACCCTGGGATCAGGGTTTTTTCCCCCTCTGTTTTCAGCACGACCAACACAGTAACTCTGGGAGGTTTCCACCTGCGCAAACTCACTACCATCTCTCTGGGCAGCCCCTCCAACTACTAACCTTAACCCCCCAAACTGCTAACCTTGATCCTAACCCTCTCTGACTAAGTGACTATCTATGACTGTCTAACCCCCCAAATCCATTGCACATAGCAGGCAAGGCTGTTATAGTTTGTTTTTTTCCTCCCTTTCCAGCACGACCACCCGTGCGTCATGGCGCCCACTGGAAATGTAAACAGAGTAGCCAAGGCCCTGTGGAAATGTGAACAAACTGTGGTGCTCTGGCTACTGTAAATTTAATACATTGTAATTTTGGCTGCCTAAAGTTGGCACCAACGGGCTCAGATTCATTTTTCCATTGGGGACTTATTTTAGACATTGTCGAGGGGACTTGCCCCAGTCTATCAAGGCCTGAAACTCTACTAACCTGATGGTCCACAATAGCTTTTCACTTAGTGGATGGAAATGTGGGAAGGGTGGTGAGTTTGGACAGAAGATAAATTAAATTCTTAAAATGAAGTGCAGCAACTGTATTAATTTGATTCCAATCTTGTCCTAATTAAAATATTGTCTGCTGTCTCCTTAATAAACGGACAACCCACAATTCCGTTGAAGACCAGAATTTTTGTTTTTGTTTTAAAAGAGTTTATTGATCATTTACAGACCAGAACGATTTAAAAACACATTTCTGCTTCTGTCATGCCCCGCCCCCATCTGGCCACAATCGTGACCGTCACAGTGTTTGTGGGTGCATGGTATCTAGACATGCGTCTATTTAACATTAAGCAAATTCCAGTAAGAAATTGAAATTAATAAATCTGAGCAAACAAATGTACAAGTGATTGTGAAAGTAATATACAGAGCACAAGTCCACTTTCAATAGGAGTGAATGAGAGCTACATTACCAGGGGCATAAACGCAGAGCACAAGTCCACNGTGAATAAACAGCACTCTCTCTGCCTTCGATACCATGACTGAGGTGCCCTTGAGCAAGGCACCGAACCCCCAATTGCTCCCCGGGTGCTGGAGCAATAGCTGCCCACTGCTCTGGGTGTATGTTCACTGTGTGTGCGTGCGGTTGCCCACTACTCACTGCTGTGTGTGCACTTGGATGGCTTAAATGCAGAGGTAAAATTTCGAGTATGGGTAACCATACTTGACAATATGTCACTTCACTTCACTTATTAGACAGTAAACTCATGTAGTGTGATTCTGGGTCAGGGTTTCGTACGTAGCAGAGCAGCTCACTCGCTGCGATCTATTGAAAGTCACCCCTCGATCCAAGCTTTTGTCGGGGACGTAAGGCGCCTTACTCCACCTTCCTTCCCCCTCCCCGGGAAGGAGAGAGCTGTCCGCATGACCAGGGGCATAAACGCAGAGCACAAGTCCACTTTGAATGGGAGTGAATGAGAGTTACATTACCAGGGGCATAAACGCAGAGTACAAGTCCACATTGAATGGGAGTGAATGAGAGTTACATTACCAGGGGCATCGACGCAAGAGGTAGACATGTGACTTTGTCAGATTGTTGTGTCTTTTGCAGAGAACCGTGTTCAGTGCATTTAAAAAGCGACATTTTGAAATGCAAAATGTGTGCAAAGCAGAAAATGTGTTGAGACTTTAAAGCATCTGGATTCCAGGTTTTGCTGTCTGTGTGTCAGTTTAAATAATTGTGTCATTTTAGTATGTTATCAATTGGAAAAAACTGTAATCGTTCCTACACAGTCACAGGCACGCACACCTGTTCACACACACACACACACACAAACACACACACTCACACAAACACACGTACACACACAAACACACACACACACGTACACACAAACACAGACACACACACCCGTACACACACACTCACTCACACACACAAACATACACGTACATGCACACACACAAACACACACGCACACACACAAACACACACACGTACGTACATGCACACGCACACAAAAACACAGACACACACACCCGTACACACACACTCACTCACACACACACAAACACACACATACACGTACACGCACACACACAAACACACACGCACACACTCACACACACAAACACACACACACGTACATGCACACACACACACAGACACACACACACACACACACTACGACTGGATGATGTGGTACTTACTCTCCTCACAGGGTGAAGTGTTGAGGTGTGTGTGTGAGTGTGTTTGTGAGCGTGTGTGTGTGTGTGTGTGTGTGGGGGTGGAAGGGTTCCCTGGTCGTAGACTTCCTTCCTGTTGCTAAGCGTCGCAGGGTGGCAACTTCCTGTCAGCTGACAGACCAGAGATTCTCAACAATAAACATCATGTAGCATCGCCCACGCACCCAAACACACTCACACACACACACACACACACACACAAACTCACACACACTCACACACACACACACACACACAGTAGCACTTACTCTATTGTGAAGACAAGCCAATGCCATTGTTAGGGTACCGATCGCAACAATCCAAGCTACCGCAGCAAACCAGCACTTACTTGACAACGCATATAATAACACTCTTCCTAGTGTTACCATTGGAGTAATATATTCAGAGGAATATTTCATCAGTTGCCA
The DNA here is from genome assembly GCA_036571765.1 of Plecoglossus altivelis. Classification (NCBI taxonomy): domain Eukaryota; kingdom Metazoa; phylum Chordata; class Actinopteri; order Osmeriformes; family Plecoglossidae; genus Plecoglossus; species Plecoglossus altivelis. The sequence goes on from BROE01000029.1 coordinate 15,959, forward strand.
TCCCTTGATGAATTATACCCCAACTTAATAGCACTTTCTATGAATGGAGGACAGAGAGTAGCTCAAGTTGGAGGATTATTCTCAATGATCATGAGGAAACTGAGCAGACTCAAATAAGAAGAGGGAACAGGCACAGATCACACTACCCCAAAGAGAAGCACTTATGACCATTGAAATCCATCAATGCTTCCCTTTAAAGTGCTGAAAGTGTGGGAGTTAGTGGCCCATGCCAAACTATATTTGTATGAATAACAGATGTAAAAGTCACAGAAGACTACCCCAACAAGTAGCACTTACTCTGTTATGAAGACAAGCCAGTGCCATTGTTAGGGTACCGATCGCAACAATCCAAGCTACCCCAGCAAACCAGCACTTACTTGACAATGCATATAATAACACTCTTCCTAGTGTTACTATTGGAGTAATATATTCAGAGGCATATGTCATCAATTGCCATCCCTTGATGAATTATACCCAACATTAATAGCACTTTCTATGAATGGAGGACAGAGAGTAGCTCAAGTTGGGGGATTATTCTCAATGATCATGAGGAAACTGAGCAGACTCAAATAAGAAGAGGGAACAGGCACAGATCACACTACCCCAAAGAGAAGCACTTATGACCATTGAAATCCATCAATGCTTCCCTTTAAAGTGCTGAAAGTGTGGGAGTTAGTGGCCCATGCCAAACTATATTTGTATGAATAACAGATGTAAAAGTCACAGAAGACTACCCCAACAAGTAGCACTTACTCTGTTATGAAGACAAGCCAGTGCCATTGTTAGGGTACCGATCGCAACAATCCAAGCTACCCCAGCAAACCAGCACTTACTTGACAATGCATATAATAACACTCTTCCTAGTGTTACTATTGGAGTAATATATTCAGAGGCATATGTCATCAATTGCCATCCCTTGATGAATTATCTGACCGCACTAGAAGAATGGTGCCAACTCTGATGAGTAGCGTCAGCCTCTTGTTGAATGGGAGGAACCAGAGAGTTCATAACGCTAACCAAAGGTTGGAGGAGGATTAATTCCTCAATGATCCATGAAGAAACTGACATTGGGCTCCGGGGCCTTATTGCACATGCAAGATTTAGGTGAGAGAGGGAACTAAGGGCGCCCGTTAACCAGGGCAAGTTCATTCACACTAACCGACAATGACAAATGAGAGGCCAACTTATTATGAGCAATCGTCTGAAATCCAGTTCAATGCTGTTCCCTTTCAAGAGTGCTGGGAAAAAGCCTGGTGGGAAGTTAGTGGCCAATGCGGCGGTTCACCAAAAACTATAGGAAGTGTAATGCGTGAAGGAATTACAAGATCGTAAAAGTCCCACAGCAAGACTATTAGCCACCCCTTCCATGTCTAATAATAGTAATACAGGAAGAGTAAGGTTGGTAATCTGTATATTTCTCGTACAATGTAGGCTGTACATCTGTTTTGTGTGCATATGGAACAAGCCAGTGCCAGTGTTGAGGCGATACCTAGAATAGCAAACTATCGCAAGCTTAACTCGCAACGTCATCACTAACTTTTCTCATAATGAGTTCCTTAAGCCCTAATACGGTTGCCTAATCTCACCATATCTCCATTACATGTAGGGAAGATAAAATATATTTACCTTTCTTTTACTCAGTAACCAGGAACAGTCCCACCCTCTGCCTACCCCACCCCTCAAACACGTTCAGAGGTGCTTTACTTGCCATTGTGCGCCATGGCCTTTGTAAAAAGTTGATTGCCACATTCTATAACAGTAAGTGGTCACATGGGGGGCCCAACTTGAAGGTCGGGGTTAAGAGAGACAGCTATGCTCTTGCAGAATGGATGGTGGACACGCGAAGAGGACTCAGTCCTTGCAAGAGTCACGCCCTATTTGACGCGAGATGTAGCTTGTTGTCTCTAACGTGAGTGGCCGGGTGGAGAGAAACATCGGAGGCTACTCACACCATTCTTGAAGCGTCTGTCAGGAATTTGGGTGTGAGGAGAAGCTAGGGGGTTAGCGGGAGGGCACAGGATCCACGGACGCGTTGTGGTTTGGGTTTGGTTGTGTGGGGAGGGGGAGTGTACAGAAGCTGTACGAGGTGTATAGGGTTGATGTAGAGGGAGGGTAGGGGGTTAGGGTGGGTGAAGGGTAGGTGAAGGGAGGGTTGGAGGTGAGTAGAGGTGGAGTGGGGGTGGGGGTGTGTGGAGGGAGGGTTGGGGGTGAGGGTGTGTGGAGGTAGGAATGGCGATTGGAGTAAGCTATGATATGTGGAATCTTAGAACCACATCCTAAACCCAAGTGGAATACTTCCTAATCTAGTTCCTAAAGCCTCGTTTCCATCGCAGGAACCAGGGGTAACCATAACCTGTCTATTTTCCTTAGCACAGCACTGGGGGAGGGAGGGGGTACTGGCAGCAGAATACAGTTTCTACAAACACCATCAACATGGAGAACAGAACGCCAGACATGAAAGACCACACCTAGTCAGCAGTTATGAGCACAGAATGCAGTGGCAGTTATAATAATCCCATAGAGACGGCGATGTGTAGAGTTCATACTTATGAACCATTGAAACAGTCAAATGCTTCCCTTAAAGACTGATCACTGTCCTAAGTGTTGGGAGTTTCAAACTAGTGGGCGCCTTGCCCACACTATTATTCATGGATAAATGCAGTAAATACTACAGATGTAAAGTCACAGATACTACGAGGGGAAGCATGTCCAAACAGTCTAAGCCCTATCTAGCATCTTGATACATCATCAGAACAGCTGCCGCTCAATCTTGTTAATGCCATGAGCTCACAGCCAATGGTCAGTGCTCGTGTATGTTTTTGTGGTTTTATTCGAAGCAGCGAGACTAATTTGTGCTTGATATTTCCCCGTGTAAAGAAATACAGCTGTAGTGGAAGGTAGACAGGAACTGCTGTAAATGCAGATCCTCCAAGCGGTAGACCGATGCCATGGGGATTCAGTCTGCTCTTTTTTCTTGTGAACTTAATTTTGGTCCCACGCAAACCAGCACTTCTCACTTGACACGATTACTGGAATTAATACACTCTTATCACCTAGTGTATGTCTACCTTGCGAATGTTTTTGGAAATAAGCATCGTTCACATATATTCAGAGGAATATTGTTGTCACCATTTCAGTTGCATCCTCTTGAGAATTATAACTAACTCCTCCTGTCTTTAACCTTTATTAACATGTACTAACGCTAGGACCATCAACTTAATCAACTATCCTTGCTTATGATGTGGAGGAAACGGGATCCCGTTAATTTGTTTCACAGTTTATCAATATATCGGTTTTGCAGTGCTTTACCTCCTCTTCTATATGAACATGAGGAAACTGGGTCTAGCACATCAATAAGAAGCCCTCAGGCATAGTGTGAGCAGGCACAGAATCAACACTACCGCTACAATAGGAGTAAAGACACCAAATGTACCCCATTTTGTTCGTGGAAATCCTCTAGACTGTAATCTTATACTTTTATATACGTTGCTTTGTACAGTTGTGTTGGATGTCTAGGTGTTGGTCCTTTTCATTTGTCGCGACATAGCTATGAACTGATTCATTTAGTAGTTTAATGAGAAGTTAGACAGATGTAAAAGCCTTCACAGATTCGTTATTGACTTTACTCGTAACTCCAACACGTACGTCACTGCTACTTCCTGTCACTGGGGGCTCGCTTTGTGGTTTGGACGCTCAAATCAGGACTGTGGAGGTTCCAATGCCATTGTTAGGTTCCTCGCCCTTACACCTGAGTTCCTGTACTTCCTGTCTGGTTTCACCCTCAGCCTTTTTAGGAGCATTGTTGTTTTTAGCATCCAGCCATGATGAGTAGAGCCCCCCTCCCCCAATACCTTAGGGGTCAAAAATCTGATACCTTACATAAAAGAGATCATCATCTTCGATAGCTCTTCAAATGGGTCTATGTCCATTCACTTGCTATTGCTTTTTCTTTTAACACAGGTGGATGGGCTTGTCTGACTCGCCGCATCAGGCTCGCAAGTCTGCGTACAAACATGCAGCCAGCACAACCATCATCGTTTAACGTGCATATTTCACTTGAATGCACTAAGCGAGAAACCAGCCACCAGTCTCGCTCTCTTTCGCTTGGTGGCCATCTGCTGTGCCTGTAGTTACGAAACTACCCATGCGCAGCTAGTGCATAGTAGGTTTTGCTTATTTGGTCTGCTTTTTTACTTTTTTAGTGTCGTCTAGGCTTTAAGTCGCTATGGGATACTCCCTGACCTCCGTACCTTTCGGTCCCTCTGTGCCAAGCTTCTGCATAAGCGAAAGCGGGATCCCGGGCAACTGGACACAGATGGCCATTTGCGCTATATGCCACAAGTTGTGACACACATCGAACCGCGGGGACCTCCAGCTCCACTCTAGCACGGTCCAAAAAGGCAACCACCTGGTAGCCTTTCCCATGTCGGCGCTCTTTACACCTATGAATTTCCTGTTCCAAACTCAACTCGGCGCCCTTACTCCTCATTTACACCCTTCGCCCCATGTTAGAAGCGACACGCAACATTTCAATCGTCTCACACCTCTGGGCTCAAGAGCGATAGCACCTCTTCCTCCCTCCTACACCAAGCTAGTGCATTATTGACGTCGCTCTTCATAAGGACCAGTTGCATCCATCGTTAGGGTAACCTGATTCTCGATCGATCGTAGTGACCTGGTCAAGCAACTGTCCTTTACTGTTTGTCATGAAGTTTCACCCTTTCTCTAGGAGGCAATGTCCCTTTGAATATGCTTCGGAACAACAAGCTTGCCCTCATTTATTGAGGATCCCCTTAGATTGGCTCATGTGCCAGCGAAACGCCACGCACTGCCCCACTTTGAGTTGCAATGGTGCTGTTGGAACGACTGAGGTACTAAAGTTTGACGAGGGCTCTGCCTTCACCAACGGTCTGCCGTTTCAATGGTGAGAAAGGATTTCACACATTTTAAACACTTGAGAACACTTTGGTTTCTCTTCCTTAAAGGCACAATTATTTGAATGATCTACTAGATTTGAGTCTTTTCTGGTCAATGAAATATCACTTACGGCCAAGCAAACTTCATCCGGAACTCACTCTATATAGAGTTTGCGGGCAAGTATGGTCACCTCCGTTCAGGCAAAGTAAAAACAGCAAGCAGGCAATGTTTCCTTCCCAATAAGTAGCTACTCCAGCCTATTTCATTTAACAAGAGCAACTGCAAGTATTATTTGTAAATGTCCTAATCCAGTCAAGCCCTTACTGCCGTATCTCATTAGTTGCCATCCTTTGATGAATTATACCCCAACTTAATAGCACTTTCTATGAATGGAGGACAGAGAGTAGCTCAAATTGGAGGATTATTCTCAATGATCATGAGGAAACTGAGCAGACTCAAATAAGAAGAGGGAACAGGCACAGATCACACTACCCCAAAGAGAAGCACTTATGACCATTGAAATCCATCAATGATTCCCTTTAAAGTGCTGTAAGTGTGGGAGTTAGTGGCCCATGCCAAACTATATTTGTATGAATAACAGATGTAAAAGTCACAGAAGACCTACCCCCAACACAGTAGCACTTTATCTGTTTATGAAGACAAGCCCGTGCATTGTTATGAGTAAACACGGGATAGTCAACAATTCCAAATTGTTATAACCCCAGCAAACCAGCACCTTACTTGACAACGCATAAATAACACTCTTCCCCTAGTGTTACCTAGAGTAATATATTCAGAGGAATATTTCATCAGTTGCCATCCCTTGATGAATTATACCCCAACTTAATAGCACTTTCTATGAATGGAGGACAGAGAGTAGCTCAAATTGGAGGATTATTCTCAATGATCATGAGGAAACTGAGCAGACTCAAATAAGAAGAGGGAACAGGCACAGATCACACTACCCCAAAGAGAAGCACTTATGACCATTGAAATCCATCAATGCTTCCCTTTAAAGTGCTGAAAGTGTGGGAGTTAGTGGCCCATGCCAAACTATATTTGTATGAATAACAGATGTAAAAGTCACAGAAGACTACCCCAACAAGTAGCACTTACTCTGTTATGAAGACAAGCCAGTGCCATTGTTAGGGTACCGATCGCAACAATCCAAGCTACCCCAGCAAACCAGCACTTACTTGACAACGCATATAATAACACTCTTCCTAGTGTTACCATTGGAGTAATATATTCAGAGGAATATTTCATCAGTTGCCATCCCTTGATGAATTATACCCCAACTTAATAGCACTTTCTATGAATGGAGGACAGAGAGTAGCTCAAGTTGGAGGATTATTCTCAATGATCATGAGGAAACTGAGCAGACTCAAATAAGAAGAGGGAACAGGCACAGATCACACTACCCCAAAGAGAAGCACTTGTGACCATTCATATCCCTCGATGTTTCCCCTTAAAGTGAGGTTAGTGTGGGAGTTAGTGGCCCATGCCAAACTATATTTGTATGAATAACAGATGTAAAAGTCACAGAAGACTACCCCAACAACCCCCGCCGGGCGCATTTCCCCCGTTGGTGGTGTGCCGCGACTGGCTCCGGGTCGGCTTGGAAGGGCCGGGGGCGAAGGTGGCACGCGGCTCCGGCCGGCCGGAGGGACGGGGCCCCCCGCTCGCGGACAGAGCGAGTTCCCGTCTCCTGCTCCCATGGGCAAAAATGGGCTTAATATGAAGCGCCCTCGCGTAGAGGGCCTACCAGATATTAAACTGATAAGAACAGATTTTTATTTTTTATTTTATTTATTTTATTACATACCACCAACAAAAACATTACAACTGCCACCACTCACATCCAGGAACACAAATGACAAAACCAGGCACCACTAGGTGGCAACATTAAACCAAAACCATACACCCCACAACACCCCACAACACAAATACAACAGAAACACACGCCCCACACGGAGCCCAGAAAAGAAAACAAAAGGTTAGTAGAAAAAACAGACATCAACCCCAAAAGACCCCTGTCCCCTAAATCAGGCCTAGGCCCCCCTTCCACCTTTCCCGGGCCACATGCATCCCCCACTTCCGCACATCTGCCCCCATCCTCACCCTCAGGCTGTCCTCCACCCTCCGGACACAGCCCTCCACACCCCAGTCAACACCCCTCAGCACCCACTCCTTCCGTCCCTGCCAAAGGACCCGCTTAAAGAGGGAGATGACCAGCCAAAGGAGGAAACGCACCCTCTTCCCCCCCGACCGGCCCACCCCCCCCTCCACCCGTGCCCAAGTGACCCGAAAACCTCCCGACACCCTACCCAACAACACCCCCGCCCGCGCCCACACCACCCCGGCGAAAGGACAGTCCCACATGACGTGTCTTATGGACTCTTCACCGCTGCAGGCGGCCCGAGGGCACGCCGAGGTCCGTGCTAGGATGATCTCACGCACCGGCAGGCCCTTGTGAAGGCACATCCAGTTCAGGTCCTTGAGCCCGTTGTCGAGGCCGGGCAGTTGAACAGACGTCCAGACCGTGGCGGGTATCCCCACCACGGCCGGCGCGCATACTCCCCGCCTCAACTCGGCGTACAGGGCCCTCCGATCCAGGCCGAGGACCGGGTCCCTAGCCGCGGGGTGCTCCCGCAACCACTTGGCCGCATGGCCGTAGTGCCACGGCAGCTGCTCCGCCCGGGGGCCCAGGTTGGACCACCCCCCCAAGACAGGCCTCGCCTGATAAGAGAAGAAAACTCTCAGGAAGTGCCCAGAGGGGTGCAAGACCGGTCTGGACATCTCTCCCAACAGAAAACACACAAACGTGCAGTCGAGCCTCAGCGGGAAGTGAGGCACGTCCCTCCCCCCCTGGTCCACGGGGGCCAGCATGCGACGCCTCGCCACGATCTCGTACCTCCCCCCCCAAAGGAAGCGGAAGACGAGACGGGTCAGAGGACGCCGCATGGAGGCCGGCATGGGATACACGTAGGCCAGGAAAAGGAGGATCGGCATCACCTCCATCTTCAGGACCAGCACTTTCCCCACGAAAGTCAGAGTCCTGGCTTTCCACAAGGACAGCTTCCGCTCGACCTGCTGTAGGCGCCTGGTCCAGTTGGCCGTGGCGCACTGGGCCGCCTCAAAGTGCACCCCCAAGATCCGCAAGGGTCCCGCACAGTGAGACAAACCCCCTGGTACATCCGTCCTTCCCTTCCAGCGCCCAAAGTACTTCACCGAGCTCTTAGTGAGGTTCAGAACCGCACCAGAGGCCACAGTGAAGTCCCGGAAGATTTCCAAGGCTCGGATCAAGCTAGCGTCGCTCCCCAGTAGCAGAGTGGTGTCGTCTGCGTACTGGGTCATCTTGACCCGTAGGCCCCCGCTGCCCGGTACCAGCAACCCATCCACACCCGGGTCGGCCCGAATGGCCGCCCCCAGGGGCTCCATGTAAAGGACGAACAGCAGGGGCGAGAGCGGGCACCCCTGCCTGACCCCCGAAACCAAATCAAACCTCTGCCCCAAGTGCCCATTAATGGAAACGGTGCACCCTCGAGGACCGCCGGACCGACCACACCCCAGAACCTGAGGTAAAAGTCGGCCGGCAGCCCGTCGAGGCCCGGCACCTTCCGCCGGCCCATGCGCCGAAGGGCCCCCTCCAGCTCCGCCAGGGACAGCGGCGCCTCCATGGCCTCCGCCACATCCGGAGGCACTCGCCGGGTCAACCCACTAAGGAAGACCTCACCGTAGCCTGCGTCTACCTCCCAGTCGCTGAACAACGCCCGGAAGTGGTCGGTAGCGACCTCCACCATTCGGGCAGGCTCCGCTACTATGCGGCCCTGCGGGTCCTTCACCCCCGCAAACACTGACCTCCCTCTCCGCTCCCTTACGGAAGCAAAGAAAGAGGCCGAGCACGTCTCATTCTCCTCCAGGAACTCTTGACGCGCCCTCAAGAGGAAGGCGCGAGCACGACGCTCGTGGATGGCCCTCAACTGGGCCCTCAGGTCGGCGCACCGCCGCACGTCGGGGGACACTCCCAGGTTTCCCCCGGAATGCTCCAGCTCAAGCTCTGTTTGCAGCGCTGCGGTCTCCGCTCTCAGGGCCCTCGCCCTCCTCCTGCAGTGCCCCTGAATAAAGTCCCGCAAATGGACCTTAGTAGTCTCCCACCACTCGACCACCCCTGCAGCAAAGGGCTTAAGGCCCTCGAGACCCCGGAAAAAATGGCCCACGGAGTCACAGAAAGCCTCCTCCTCCAGGACCCCCAGGTTCAGACGCCAGTACCCGCGGCCAAAGACCGGCACCACCGCCCTAACCGTAAGGAGGACCCCGTCGTGGAGTGGAAACGGAAAAGTGGAAACGCCCCAGTGACACCCTAAAAAAACAAACCCCCTACCCATAAAGGTCCCCCAATTCCTCACTCCCCCCATCCCCCACCTCCTCCTCCATCAAATCCCCCCAAGATGCCGGGACAGGGTTTGGCTCCCGCATGCCCGCACCCCCCTCCTCCGGTGACCCCAGGGCTAGCTCAAAAAAAGAAGCATCAGGGACCCCCACCACCACCCCCTTCTCGCCCCCCACCACCACCCCGTCCCCACCTCCAGCACCACACACCCTCTTAGGGGCCCCCGTCCCGCCGTGTTCCCCCGAAGACCCTTCCTCCCCCAAAACCTCCGCCTTCCGAGGCGCCTTACCCGCCGTCACCCGATCCCCCCGGTCCACCGCATCCAGGGCCCGCTGGATGCACTGGAGGCCCCCCAGGCCAGGGTCCAAAGCCACCACTGCGGAGCAAGCCACTGGCCGCGGCCGCCCAAGACCAGGGCCCAGCGACAGTACGTCCGGAGGGGCGGGGACCTGCCGCAGCCAGCATGCCCTCCATGGCCGAAAGCACCAACTGCAGCCCCCCATCCGTCTCCCACCCCTCCTTTGCTGCCGCCACAGCACACTATCCCGACCCCGCCTGGCCCAGTCCTGCAGGTGCTGCCTTGCCCCTCCCCACCGCCTCGGCATAGCTCCTGACACGCCGGGGGCAGTCCCGCTGGAGGTGACCCCGGTCCCCGCAGCCATGGCACGCCTTCGGGACGGGGCACTCCCGGAGCAAGTGCCCCCCCTCCCCGCACTGTCGGCAACGCAACCCCCCACAGTTTACTTCCGTGTGCCCCACAGCTCGACATCGTCTGCAGCTGGGGGCTGCCTGGCGTAAAACAAAAAACCCCTGACCGACCCGAGAGAGAAATAGGCGGGTGGGTGCGACAACCCGTCCATCCTGCCCGGGTCTTCCCCCAGCAGCACCCGATACTGCCGGCCCCCGTCCATATCCCCACCTCGTCCCTGACGAGCCGGGCCGGGGACACCACCACCCCATACCTCCGCAGGAACCCCAAAATAACCTCCTCCGGCACGTTTGGGTCGTAGAGGTGCACAGTGATGACCCTCAAGTTCTGCCGGTCTAGGTCCACCACCTCATAAAACGCCAGGGGCTCCACCTCCCCCTGGGCCCAGCATTTAGCCATCACCGAGGCCGCGATGGCCTCCGTTTTGAGGGTGAGGTCGAACCCCCTCACTGCCACGTTGTCCTGTAAGCAGAGAACCTCCGCCAGCGTCAGGCCCAAAGCCCCGAGGACCACCTTCCGCCCAAACTCCAGCCTCCCGTACTGGCCTGGCAGCTCCCTCAGGCAGTGCCCTCCAGGAGAACCTGAGGGAGTTCTTAATACTCTCCCCCCTCCCCTCCGCTGAACCACCAGGGGTACCACCACCGGCCGCCGCTCCTCCATCCATCGCCTTTCCTCCACCTCCAAAAAGACAAATTGCTCCAGAAATTCCTACAGCTCAGAGTTTGGAAGAGGAGGAACATGGAGGATTGCTGCTGTTTCGGAACAGAACACAAAAAAATGAGACTCAGCCAAGGGAAAATATGCCACAGAGATGTTACACAAGAAAAAAAATACATCAGTGTCAACGATGTGACAAAGGTTTTAGTGGAAATGGTACTTGAGTTTTTTATATGAGTACACACAGGAGAGAAGGGCCATTTCAGTGCTCATTTGCTCAACGTAGTAGTCTAGCCACATGGAGACACAGGAAAGAAACCACTTCAGGGTAATTTTATTGTGCACATGAGGAAACACACAGCAGACCAACCATTTCAGTGTCAACAATGTAACAAATGTTTCCTTCAGAAGTGCCATCTTGTTATTCATATGAGGACACGCAGTAGAGACCCTATCAGTGTCAGGAATATAGCAAACTCTTTCCCCAGCAAAATAGTCTATAGCAACATATTAGGGGACACACAGGAGGGAAACTGTATCGGTGTCAAGAACTGTTTTCACCAAAGGGTTACCTAGTGGGACATGCAAGGACACACACAGGGGAGAAGTCTTATCAATGTCATGACTGTAGTAAATTATTTGCTCTCAGTGGTTCTTTGACGAAACACCTGAGGACACACACAGAAGAGAAACAATATAAATGTCAGGAATGTAGTTCAAACTCTTTGCTGAAAGTGGTTCCCTGAAAAAACATATACCATTATTCAACCTGAGATCAAGCTTCACTGTACAGGTTCGATTAATAACCACAGTTGATTGTAAAATGCTGTATCTATATCTAATGATATAGTTGGTCCAGCACCGCCATATCCAGATCTTAACATTTAAGATTTTAACTCAATTCAAAAAAAAGACCTAGCTCAAGACTCAATACTAACTTTTTGTCCCAAGGCACCTAAATGAGTAAATGTAGTACCACAGTGAAACGTGTTGCAAATTTTACAAACCATTCATAACATGCATATTTCTATTGCGTGAGTCATGTGTGTACAATGAGTCACAGCTGTGTGGAATATATAAATGTGTAAGTGAATTGGAAACATAGATGGTCAATTAGACGGTCAAGGCGGCCATGTTTATTCCGGTCATCCTAAAACAATCAAATGTGTCATGTAGCCCACGTGACCTAAGTTGGCCCCACCTCTGATCGTTGTGCCCTTAAATACAACACCTGGAGCAGCTCCCTGTCACCTACTGCTGCCTGGTGCTCCCTGCTCCTGCCCACTGTGGTCGTGCTGGTTGTGCTCCAAACTCAGTGTTTTTGATCCAATCCATAATTGTTCTGCTTTCATCCAAAGCCTTCAACCCTCCGCTCAGCGGTGAGTCTTGTATTTCTGTTTGATAAATTGCCGTTCAAGTTTAGTTGCCGCCAACTTTTGGTTGTCGTTCTGTATTCCATTGAGCTAATGGGTATTTCGGCTAACGCTAGCGGGTGACGTGCGCGGTTTATTTATACATGTATCTATTAAATTCGGCAATAATTTGAGTTTCTACTGCTGCCGAATTAAAGGGCAAACCTTTAGTATTCAAAGGACACCTTCATTTGTGTATTTTGGCCCCGTTTTGGTGTCTATTTTTGTTGTTTTGAAAGACTACTTTGGCGGCCATTATAGGTTTGAACTAAACTGTTGAATCAAATGTAGCTACATGGTTTTTTATGCAATGAATTTTGAACAAATTAGCCTTAAACCTAGTTTAATGAGATATAAAAGTGCCCTTTGTTTGAATTTGATGAAGGAATTAAATACGTAACTGTCCTTCATATTTGAATTATTGCAAATCAAAATAATTGATTATGCATTCATATTAATATTGGTGGTCTTTAGTGTAAAGGCTAATTTGTCATTTTTCCCATGATGTGGTCAGGGTCAGGGATCCCCCCCTTCTTCAATGATGACAACTTCATGTGACTCGTGTGATTGCGAGCTGTGATTACACCACCTTGTGGTAGGAGATCGAACTCTTTTTATATTGCTAGATTTCAACTTTTATGAACTGTAACGCAGTCTGACAGACTTTGCATTTTCCCACATACATGAAGTTAAATGATCTCGAGGGACTCAAACGATTTGAACTGAATTGAATATTGAAGTTGTCTGGGTTTTTTGTATTTCCCTTAATTAATCATATATCCATCTACTCTGTGACCATAATTATTACTGAACTCATATTTACTCCTGTCCGAACTTAATTCAGATTTCCACCGCCCCCAAACTCTCACTAACTCTGTAATTTCCCATTACCTACCTACAGTCAGTGCGTCTAGCCTATGCCACATTACAGTCGTCTTAACCTTCATGCTATCTTCATATTCTGCAACTCCCCTTGTCCTAATGGTCAAAAAAGCCCCACCTTCAAACCTGAAATAAAGCAGGTTAATTCAATTTTTAGCCTGTTGGGCACTGATGTGAAGCCATGCTGCACATGAATCAGAAAGATTTAGTTTTGTCTTGAGTTCAATCAAGCACATTCAATGTTAATGTCTTTTTGCAGGTATGCGTGTGTATATATTGAACATAGATTAAGTCTTTCTGGCCCTTGAAGAGAACACAAGGGTTATCACGAATGCTCAATGACAGGTTCTAGAAAATGGCTGTGTGAAACGGCATGGAACCTACCATCACAACCACACATTGATCTATCCCTACTTTAGAATATAACTTGGCAGTAGTTTAAGCACATAATAGTTTTTAGATTTATATAACATAAACATTCCTTTGGACTCATATCCTTGTACTGTATAATCGGATGTGAATTTGTAAGTTCATTACATGTCTGGTTTGTTGACTTTGCAGTTTGGTTAGGGAGTCATCCTCATCATTAGCCTGGCTCTGCTGTCCTACGTCCTTACTATATCCAGTTATGTTTTCTCAACTCAGATATCTGCAGATCCAATCAGCAAACAGAGGGAGTGGCTGAGAACGATGACATTGATGTAGTGGTGTAGGAGTTGGCTAAAACGAACACTAATGATTGGTTATGGTAGATCCAGAGTGTCTCTGGGCAGATCCAACATTTTAAAACTTCAACAGAGTACCCACCTTCAAGGAAGCTAAAGTTTGTCAATGGGGAGGTCCCAGATGCTCTGTACAAATGAAATGTAGGAGAGTCTGGTAGGGCCCAGGCTACCTCCTCATGGCTCAAACCTAGTCAACTTCAGTGGTTAGCTAGCAAGCTTCCTCTGACTAACGCTGCTGTAGGACCTGTATCCCTCAGAGCGTAGCAGACGTCCATATGGAAGGCGTTGCTAGGGGCAGTCTTCGGATGGACGGACGGCGATGGCAGGGATCTTTAGGGGGCCATGTTTTCCATGAACAGACAGATGAGGATGTTGAGACAAATGACAGCCAGCGAAGGCTACCATAAGAATGTGCAGACAGTTTGGATGACTAACTATATTTTATTACGATCACGTTATGTTGTGTGAATTGGATGTTGGATGTACGTTTCTTTATTTGAATATGTAGTATTGTATTATTGTTACTGCGATAACATATATATATTGTAACTGTTGAACCTCCAAATATATCTGGGAGTGTAGCAGACTACGCGTACATAATTCACAGGTTCAAATGGACACATCGGGAGGAGTGGATAAAGCACCATGTCAAAAACCTCAATTAATTCTTTGCTCTAGGTCAGGGGTCTCCAATCCTGGTCCTCGAGGGCCGCTGTCCTGAAGGTTTTAGATGTTTCCCTCCTCCAGCACACCTGATTCTAATGAATGAGCCATTAGCTCTGTGGAAGCTTCATAATGACCCTTTATTGGGGTCAGGAGCGCTTGCTTACAAACTTCTATCCAGGTGGTAAGAACTTACACCACACACTCCTAAATCTACAGGGGACATCTGTACCTACTGAAAGCTTACTTACACCCCAGGCTAGCAAGGGGTGTAAGGAACATTGAGAACACAGTTTCATACAGAATAAGGGTAGTATTCTCAATTTCTCTGACAGTCAGGAATCCTTCAAAGCAGGATTTTGCGTCATTAATCCCACAGATGGCATATCTGATGGCCCTGAGGTCATCCTGATGACATTTTCAGTCGACAGTCTACCTCTCCTCTCAAGTGGTGATGATGATCAGGTCAAACTCCCATTATTGGACAGGAATGTCACATCAACCTCAGCAGGGACATCTTCCTCTTCACTAAATTATTCAACATTGGTTGTCTCATCTGAATCATGTTGAATTAATCTTCTGACACTTCGTCCTCTATACTTCATTAGCTTCCTGCCTCTCTCCTCCTCACCACTGCCATAGTCAAAGATGTGATCAATAGCTTCTCATACAGAATACAGTTTGGTCATTGTGCTGCCACACAATGCATTATGAGCAAGGCCTCAAATGCTTTACATACTGAAGATGTGAGACTTAAAATGCACCACTGTCCTGCATTCAAACCCACATGCGATATGTGGCTGGTGCATACATCCCCCCCTTCCCCTTCCTGTGCAGAGTTTTTAGCTCCTCCCATGTTCCATCTAGGATGGTGTCCAAACTCCACCACCCAGCTGTGCATCCCTGAACTGAAGCCCTTAGAACCCAGAGCATTCCAATACTTCCAGAAGCTCTGTGGGTCATCAGGGAGCTGCTGCCATGTGTTCTGCCATGTCACTCTGGTCACATCATCAGAACAAGAGAGACCAGCATGTCCATTGTTGGGGTCCAATATCAAAGGAGGTGCTAAAAGCCAGAGGATTTGTACCCAAATGAAACTCTGCACCAGTAATAGTATTCATGTTTGCTTTGATACGAATTGGTCGACTTGCTCACTTGCTAACTGCACACCTTGTGGTTAAAAGTGGTATTGCTCTGTGCAACTGGAATGTGTTTTCAATCTGCAGAGCTTCACACATTGTTCCATGAACCAGTGTGAACAAACGCTGAGTGTGCTCAGAGTGGCCACAGCAATTCTACTGACTTTGCCAGGTGAGGTAGCAGGTGTACATGACAGGTCATGGATGCTTTCCCTGACAGTAACTCAGACCTAGTCACTATCTGGACCAGCAAGGTATCTGTTTTGTTGATGTCCTGGAAGGTGATGTTTTCTTTCAGAAGTAGAAGTACTGCTGACACCAGAAGGCCTAGGCTCTTCTCATAACTTGGTTGAAGCAAACCATTCAAGACTGGCAAGCTGTAGAATAGGAGCTGTGCTTGCCACTCTGAGTCTGTCCAGTACTTGAACTTTGCAAGGGGTCTGGGTAGTCGTGTTATTAGGTGTGGTGGCTTTATATCCTTGATGTTGATGTTGTTTCAGCATCGTCACATAGAGTTCGTAGAGTTGATCACTACAGTTCAGAAGAAGCTTTGCAAGCTGTCTAATGACACCAAGTAAGACAGCATTCATCTAGTCTCGAACAAAGGCCACACTACATCAGAATAAGGCATGCTTATGAGTTCTGATGGACCTTCAGTCCTCTTCCACTTGTTATTGGTGCTACTGCTTGCTATATAGCCTTCAGTATTGTCTTTACCTCTGTGGTGGAAATGCTAACAATATTGTGTACTTTGAATAGTCAAGATGCCGGTTTAATACATTCACCTTTACGTCATTCACCCCCCTCTTGACCTTACTGAAACTAGTCACTGGCTGTCATTTATCAATGAACAAAGAAGGTTAAATGGCTGTAACACACCCACGCTAAAGTGCAAAACCCCTCCCAAGGTTGTGAGTAAGTCCCAGGCAGTTCTGTCGCTTGTGATTGTGCGACAAGGCATCAGCCACTACATTACTCGCCCCTTTCACGTAATTAACCCACAAATTGTTCTCTTGCACGATAAGAGCCTACCGCTTCAGGAGGTGGTTCTGGTTGAACATCTGTTTAGAAAGGTCAACAGTTTATGGTCGGTAGAGACCATAACAGGCATAGCACTAGACTTGATGTATACCTCCAAAGAATGCATAGCCAACAACAAGGCCAGCGCCTCCTGCTCTGTTGTAGAGTACCTTGTTTGACATGGATTCAACCTTCTTGAAGAGAAACTAACCGGCTGATCCACTCACTTGTCATCTTCCTGAAGAGGAACCGCATCCTCCTCTACCTTACCTACATCAACTTCCAGCTTAAATGGTTCCTGCAAGTTAGATGCAGCAAGGACAGGGGTGGTGCAGAGCAGCCCTTTAGCTGCCTCAAACGCGGTATCGGTGTCGGCCCTGGGAATAGACAAATGCTATATGTACCGCCCACCCCTTGGGGTGCCCGTACACAAATTATTTTTATTCATATTTATTAATTTTGATTACTAATACGACTTGGATATTATGGATTTTAAAAAGCGATCGTCCCACAAAGACAAAACTACAACATTGCTTTCACGAACCCCGATCCACTCCGGTCCGACTGAGTGACGGATCAATGTCCCCCGCCCCACCCCCGCCCTGCTGAGAAGACATCCACTACCTGTGTGTGAATGTGAGTGACAAATGGCCAAATTCACGGACACTAAGTTATCATGATGTCAAAAAGACCAAAGCCATCTGGTTCCCAGCGAAGGATAAAAAAGACGAGGAAGGAAAAGGTGAGAAAGATAAAGGTAAGTAATGACATCATGATGTATGATCAGTTTATTTAAGTTAGTTTGACATGAGCTTATGACAGTTAGTTGATTTTGTGCAGTATGTCCAAAGAATAGTTGTTGGAGCACTGTCAAACCCTGAGCACAGCTTTAAGCCATGATGGACAGCCAGACATTGATAGTAGAGAACTTTGTATTCGAAAACTTCCAAAACCTTCCACATATGTCATCAAAAAATATGACAAACATTGAGCTCCTGACTTTCCTGCAGGAGAAGAAGCTGATGGAAATCTATCCCTATTTGTGGGTCGCTCTGAGAATCTCTGCCACTCTACCTGCACAGTGCATTCAAGTTCGTGTATAGTTATTTATTTGTTGCACAATGGTCTTAATTATTGTTTCTGGAATGTTATATATGCTGTAAGAAAGGCAAGGTTTATGTTATACCGTTTTTCTGCAATAACATAGTATAATACAAACATAACATAACATGACCTGACACACATGACAGCAGGACTGGGGGGGGGGGTGATTGCTGCAGCATCACATGACAGGACTGGGTGTGTGTGATTGGTGCAGCATCCCAGGACAGGCCTGGGGAGGGGGTGATTGGTGCTGCATGACAGGACTGGAGAGGTGATGATTGGTGAAGCATCACATGGTTTGGGTCAGGGTACATGTGGAGACTGTGGAGTCTTTGAAAGGCACGGGCCTATTGTCACTGTTTTTTGGGGGTAGAAGAGGAAAGGGGAGAGGAAGGGAAGAGGAGAAGAAAGGGAATGGCCAGGGTGGTTTTATGTATGCTTACTGCGTGTGTGTACCTATTTATGCGTAAAAGTCTAGTCAGTCCAACAAAATGAGCCGTTGTGTTCTTGTATTTAGCTGTATGATCCCTTTTATTTCAGGTTGTTTTCTGGTGTTCACTGGTCCACCCAGACCCTGACTCCCCCCCCCCAGACATGATGAGGTGGGTGAGTTCCTAAAGAGTGAGTGCTGCGTGTAGTGCCCAGATGTGCCTGTGAGATGTTATACAGGTGCTGTCCCAGAGGGTGAGGAAGGGGAAAGAAAAATGGTTTGGGTTTTATTATGGGACTGGAGGGGTTGGGTATGGGGAAGGGTTGGGTTAGGTGTGGAGGGGGAACGGTCGAGGTTAGGGTTAGAGGTTGGTTAGTGGCACAGTCAGTGGCAAAAAAAAGGAAAAGAGGTTGGTTTGGGAAGGGTTAGGTTTAGGTAAGAGGGGCTAGTTGGGTTTTAGGTGTGGAAATGGGAGCGGTTAGGGTTAGAGGTTGGGTAATAGTAGGGTCAGAGAGGAAAGAAAAGAGGTTGGGTTGAGGCGTGAAGCAGGGAGGGTTAGGTTTGGGTAAGGTAGGAAGGGTTGGGTTTACGTATGGAGGGGAAGCGATTGAGGTTAGGGTTAGAGGCTGAGTGGTGGGATAGGCCCGGAAGAAAGAGAGGTCGGGTTTAGGTAAGGGGAGATGGTTGGGTTTAGGTATGGGTGGGGTCGGGAGGGAGAGGCCGTTGTTGGTTGTGAGGAGGAAAAAGTGATTGAGTCAGAGGAGTCCAGGTTGTGGGTATATGTTGTCATTTTAATTGTGCACACCAGTGTGAAAAAATGGCTTCTGCTGTTTCCGGTGTCCAGTGAATGGTGTCCTTGGTAGTACGGAAGGTGTCCTTGGGTATTTCAAAGAGTGTGAGTAAGTGAGTGCAGATGTATCCGTTTATTATCTTAATGTTCCGTTTCTGCTGTGGTGTCAGGAGAGCCGAGTGGCTCATGATGGGGACGTAAATGGTGGTGTTGGGGAAAGTGCTTTTGGCTTCCTTGTACATGCTCGCTAATTGTTTAAGTGAAGTCTGGTTGGGGTCGTGGTCCCTGTTGATGCCCACCGAGAATACCACCACCTAGATATGTGAATGAACCCTAACCCTCTTCTCTAAAACTATATGTAAATGATAAAAGGTTGCCCCAGGGTAGCTATCCACCTGCACTCCAGGGTTCTGAAAGGGTGGAATCCTGTTAAGGTTGAAGTCTCCGTTGAAGAGATTTTTTTTATTTTTTTTTCATTTATCATTCTACCCTCCCGTGGGGGTCTGTTTTCGAGGGACTCACCCTTGTGGTGCCTCCTGGGGATGGGGAAAAAAGGAAGGAGTTATGAGTTCTGTTATGGAAGGTTTTTGCTGGTGAAGGAAGGGTGAGGCTGAGGAAGGGGAGTTGCGGTGACCTATTGGGGTATGAAGGCTTATCTCTGTAAAGAGAGCCCCCTGTGTTCGCAGGGAAGTGAGTGTGTTTCTAAGTGCACCTGTGTGAGGGATTTAGTGAGTGGGATGGGTGTTGTCCTACAGTCATGGCCAAAATTGTTGGCACCCCTGACATTTTTCCAGAAAATGAGGTATTTCTCACAGAAAAGTATTGAAATTACACATGTTTTGCTATGCACATGTTTATTTCCTTTGTGTGTATTGGAATAACACAAAAAAAAACAGGAAAAAAAGCACATTTGACACAATTTCACACAAAACTCAAAAGATGGGCCGGACAAAATTATTGGCACCCTTAACTTAATATTTGGTTGCACACCCTTTGGAAAAAATAACTGAAATCAGTCGCTTCCTATAACCATCAATAAGCTTCTTACATCTCTCACCTGGAATTTTGGACCACTCTTCTTTTGCAAACTGCTCCAGGTCTCTCATATTGGATGGGTGCCTTTTCCCAACAGCAATTTTAAGATCTCTCCACAGGTGTTCAATGGGATTAAGATCTGGACTCGTTGCTGGCCACATCAGAACTCTCCAGCGCTTTGTTGCCATCCATTTCTGGGTGCTTTTTGAAGTATGTTTGGGGTCATTGTCCTGCTGGAAGACCCATGATCTCGGACGCAAACCCAGCTTTCTGACACTGGGCCCTACATTGCGACCCAAAATCCTTTGGTAATCCTCAGATTTCATGATGCCATGCACACAGTCAAGGCACCCAGTGCCAGAGGCAGCAAAACAACCCCAAAACATCTTTGAACCTCCACCATATTTGACTGTAGGTACTGTGTTCTTTTCTTTGAAGGCTTCATTACATTTTCGGTAAACAGTAGAACGATGTGCTTTACCAAAAAGCTCTATCTTGGTCTCATCTGTCCATAAGACGTTCTCCCAGAAGGAATTTGGCTTACTCATGTACATTTTGGCAAACTGTAGTCTTGCTTTTTTATGTCTCTGTGTCAGCAGTGGGGTCCTCCTGGGTCTCCTGCCATAGCGTTTCATTTCATTCAAATTTCGACGTATAGTTCGCGCTGACACTGATGCACCCTGAGCCTGCAGGACAGCTTGAATTTCTTTGGAACTTGTTTGGGGCTGCTTATCCACCATCCGGACTATCCTGCGTTGCAACCTTTCATCAATTTTTCTCTTCCGTCCACGTCCAGGGAGATTAGCTACAATGCCATGGGTTGCAAACTTCTTGATCATGTTGCGCACTGTGGACAAAGGAACATCTAGATCTCTGGAGATGGACTTGCAACCTTGAGATTGTTGATATTTTTCCAAAAGTTTGGTTCTCAAGTCCTCAGACAGTTCTCTTTTCCTCTTTCTGTTCTCCATGCTTAGTGTGGCACACACAGAAACACAATGCAAAGACTGAGTCAACTTCTCTCCTTTTTATCTGCTTTTAGGTGTGATTTTTAGACCAGCTCTAGCAAGGCCCGCTGGCAGGGGGCGCGTGCAGGCACCGCGGAGTAGTGCGGGTCATCGCTTCTCTGCTTTTTGGCTCAGATCAAGTGTAGTATCTGTTCTTATCAGTTTAATATCTGGTAGGCCCTCTACCCGAGGGCGCTTCATATTAAGCCCATTTTTGCCAATGGGAGCAGGAGACGGGAGCTCGCTCCGTCCGCTCCACGCATCGCCCCGGTATTGCAGCGCTTCCGGGAAGGGTGCACTGACGTGTCCAAAGCAAAAGGGGTGTGGAGGTGAGAGAGAGAGAGAGAGAGACTGGAGAGAGAGAGAGAGAGAGAGGAGGAGATGAGAGAGAGAGAGGAGGGATATATGTAGAGAGAGGGGGGTAGAGACTAAGAGAGAGAGAGAGGGATTGCAGTTAGGGTTAATTTGGGGTTGGATTTACCTTAGCGCTCGGTTCGCCCTAGGTTTAGGGTTAGGGTTATGGACGTAGCAGAGCTAACCCTAACCCTACCATTTTTCTTAGGGTTAGGGACATAGCAAAGCCAACCCTAACCCTGCCCCTTTTCTTATCAAAACAAAAAATAGGGTCAGGGCTAGCTTGAAACCTCACCCTCCCAAATCAAGCAAAGCACCGCGGGAGCACGCACCAGGCCTTCCGCTAGGGTCAGGGCCGGGCGCCAGGTAGGCCTCAGACCGGCGCTCCGGTGCACATCTTCAAGAAACATGAACGAACAAGCCTTTCGCCTTTTTCTAAAGACTTCCGTGGAGGGGCGTGCCGACGAGCGCCACCCTCTGATATTTTTGGGAGGCTTAGCCCAGGTAGGGCGGAGCCAGACGTACTTGTGGCAAAAGCAGGCGTGGAAGCGGGAGCGGGATCCTTCCCGGGGCCCAGGACAAAACCAGCTCAAGCAAGGCCCGCTGGCACGGAGCGCGTGCAGGCACCGCGGAGCAGTGCGGGTCATCGCTTCTCGGCCTTTTGGCTCAGATCAAGTGTAGTATCTGTTCTTATCAGTTTAATATCTGGTAGGCCCTCTACCCGAGGGCGCTTCATATTAAGCCCATTTTTGCCAATGGGAGCAGGAGACGGGAGCTCGCTCCGTCCGCTCCACGCATCGCCCCGGTATTGCAGCGCTTCCGGGAAGGGTGCACTGACGTGTCCAAAGCAAAAGGGGTGTGGAGGTGAGAGAGAGAGAGAGAGAGAGAGACTGAGAGAGAGAGAGAGAGAAGAGAGGAGAGAGAAGAGAGAGAGAGAGAGAGAGAGAGAGAGAGAGAGAGATAAAAAAAAAGAGAAGAGAGCTAAGAGAGAGATAAGAAGAGAGCGAGAGAGAGTGGGATTGCAGTTAGGGTTAATATGGGGTTGGATTTACCTTAGCGCACGGTTCGCCCTAGGGTTAGGATTAGGGTTATGGACGTAGCAGAGCTAACCCTTCCATTTTTCTTAGGGTTAGGAACATAGCAGAGCCAACCCTAAACCTGCCCTTTTTCTTATCAAAAAAAAAACTAGGGTCAGGGCTAGCCTGAACCCTCACCCTCCCAAAACAAGGAAAGCACCGCGGGAGAACGCGCCAGGAACTCCGATAGGGTCGGGGCCGGGCGCCTGGTAGGCTTCAGACCGGCGCTCCGTTGCCTCTTCAGCACGAACAAGCCTTTCGCCTTTTACTAAAGACTTCCGTGGAGGGGCATGCCGACGAGCGCCACCCTCTGGTATTTTTGGGAGGCTTAGCCCCAGGTAGGGCGGAGCCAGACGTACTTGTGGCAAAAGCAGGCGTGGAAGCGGGAGCGGGATCCTTCCCGGGGCCCAGGACAAAACCAGCTCAAGCAAGGCCCGCTGGCAGGGAGCGCGTGCAGGCACCGCGGAGCAGTGCGGGTCATCGCTTCTCGGCCTTTTGGCTCAGATCAAGTGTAGTATCTGTTCTTATCAGTTTAATATCTGGTAGGCCCTCTACCCGAGGGCGCTTCATATTAAGCCCATTTTTGCCAATGGGAGCAGGAGACGGGAGCTCGCTCCGTCCGCTCCACGCATCGCCCCGGTATTGCAGCGCTTCCGGGAAGGGTGCACTGACGTGTCCAAAGCAAAAGGGGTGTGGAGGTGAGAGAGAGAGAGAGAGAGAGAGAGAGAGAGAGAGAGAGAGAGAGAGAGAGAGAGAGAGAGAGAGAGAGAGAGAGAGACTAAGAGAGAGAGAGAGGGATTGCAGTTAGGGTTAATTTGGGGTTGGATTTACCTTAGCGCTCGGTTCGCCCTAGGGTTAGGGTTAGGGTTATGGACGTAGCAGAGCTAACCCTAACCCTACCATTTTTCTTAGGGTTAGGGACATAGCAGAGCCAACCCTAACCCTGCCCTTTTTCTTATCAAAACAAAAACTAGGGTCAGGGCTAGCTTGAACCCTCACCCTCCCAAATCAAGGAAAGCACCGCGGGAGCACGCGCCAGGCCTTCCGCTAGGGTCGGGGCCGGGCGCCAGGTAGGCTTCAGACCGGCGCTCCGGTGCCTCTTCAGCACGAACAAGCCTTTCGCCTTTTACTAAAGACTTCCGTGGAGGGGCATGCCGACGAGCGCCACCCTCTGGTATTTTTGGGAGGCTTAGCCCCAGGTAGGGCGGAGCCAGACGTACTTGTGGCAAAAGCAGGCGTGGAAGCGGGAGCGGGATCCTTCCCGGGGCCCAGGACAAAACCAGCTCAAGCAAGGCCCGCTGGCAGGGAGCGCGTGCAGGCACCGCGGAGCAGTGCGGGTCATCGCTTCTCGGCCTTTTGGCTCAGATCAAGTGTAGTATCTGTTCTTATCAACGATTTTGGAGTTTGGCGACGGGAGGAAGGTGGTGGACGGCGGCGGTATGGCGGGAGCATCGGAGGGAGGAGCGGTGGCAGGAGGAGTAGCGGCTGGAGGAGGTGGGGCCAGTGACGGGGGCCGTGCGGTGTATGGGGCACGGTCACTGGCGGAGGTGGAGGAAGGAGTGGCGGATGGAGTCGGCGGAGAGTTGGTGGGCCGTGCGGCCAGTGGTGGGCCTGTGGGCCCGAGAGCAGCGGCTGGAGGGGCCCCTGACCGTGGGGTCGGGTCGGCGTCAGTCGGTGGAGCAGCGTCGTCAGGGGGTGGAGCGGCGACGGATGGTGGAACGGCTGCAGGAGAAGGTGTGGCGGCTGGTGGTGCTGCGGTGCGGAGCAGGGGAGAGGGGGTGGCGAACACCCTCCGCTTCTCTTGGAAGGCGAAGGTGCCTGGCCAGCTCGGGAGGGAGGATTTTGGCAGGAAGGTGGTCTTCGGGGCCTTGGGCCTTACGGTGGCGGAGGTGCTTTGCCTCCAGGATAATGTGGCGGAGAGGGGATTTGACCTCACCCTCAAGACCGGGGCCATAGCGGCATCTGTGCTGTCGAAGTGCAGGGCTCAGGGGATGGTGGAGTCCCTGGGGTCGTATGAGGTGGTGGACCTGGCCCGGCAAAATTTGAGGGTCGTCACGGTCCACCTCTATGACCCCAACGTGCCGGACCAGGTCATTGTGCAATTCCTGAAGGGGTACGGGGACGTGGTGTCAGCGGCCCGGTATGTGCGGGATTCGCTGGGGCTGTGGACAGGACGGCGGCAATTCCGGGTCTTGCTGAGGGAGGATGCCGGCGGGATGGACGGCCTGTCCCACCCTCCTGCCTACTTCTCGCTGGGGACGGTGAGGGGCTTTTTGTTTTATGCCAGGCAGCCCCTCAGCTGCAGACGTTGTCGAGCCGTAGGTCATACGGAGGCAACCTGTGGGGGGCCGCGTTGCCGGCTGTGCGGGGAGGGGGGGCACTTTCTTCGTGACTGTCCCGTCCCAAAGGCCTGTCATGGCTGTGGGGACAAGGACCACCTTGTGAGGGAGTGCCCCCGGCGTACCAAGAGTTACGCGGAAGCTGCTGGGGGCAGGGTGGCCCGTGAGAGCCTTGGACGGGCGGAGCCAGGGGAAGGGGCTGAGGCGGCAGGGCTGGAGGGTCAGGACACGGAGGAGGGGGGGTTGCTACGGTCGGTTTCGGCCCTGGAGGGCATGCTGGCTGTGGCGGACCCCCTGGCCCCTTCGACTGTCCTCTTGGATGACCTGGATTGTAGGCTGCCGGGGCCTGCGGTGGGCTGTCCAGTGGCGGTTGCAGATCCGGGCCTGGGGGGGCTGCAGAGGCTTCAACGGGCCCTGGAGGCGGTGGACCGGGGTGAGCGGGTAGGCGCCGGTAAGGCACCACGGAAGGCGGAGGTACTGGGGGGTGAGGGGTGCTCGGGGGGTTACGGTGGGGTGGGGGCGCCAAAGAGGGTACGTGGGGTTGGGAGTGTGGGGGGAAGAGAGGTGGGGGTGGGGGGTGAGACCATGGATGTGCCGCTCCTTGGGGTCGCTGGGGGGGGTGGGGGTGCGGGAGCCCAACCCTGTCCCAGTGTCGTGGGGGGACATGATGGAGGAGGGAGATGAGGGGCGTGAGGGCTCTGGGGATTTGTATGGGTAGGGGTTTTGTGGCTCA
This sequence comes from Plecoglossus altivelis, assembly GCA_036571765.1. Lineage (NCBI taxonomy): Eukaryota > Metazoa > Chordata > Actinopteri > Osmeriformes > Plecoglossidae > Plecoglossus > Plecoglossus altivelis. The sequence continues at coordinate 41,344 of BROE01000029.1, forward strand.
CAGGGGTGTTTTTGCTCATTTTCATGGCTTTTTCAGTGGCCACTTTTAATGTGCGGGGTTTAAGGGACAGGGTGAAGAGGGCGGCGGTTTTTTCTTATTTGGGAGGGTTGGGCTTTGACTTGTTTTTTGCAGGAGGTACACTTGCGGGATGGGGGTGATGCAAGAGATTTTACTAGGGAGGGGGGGTGCAATTTGGAGTGTGGGTGGGGTACATTCATCCGGGGTGGGGATTTTGTTTGGGACGGGTGCGGTGCGGGTGGAGGGGTCTTTTGGGGTAGTGCAGGGGAGGGGTTTGGGGGCGGATATTTGTGTGGGGGAGGTGAAGTTGAGGGTGATTTGTGTTTATGGACCGCAGGGGAGGGCGGAGATGGGGGATTTTTTGTTGGGGGTAGCGCCACATTGCGCCACCAACAGGGCACTGGTCATGGGTGGGGATTTCAATTTGGAGGTGGGGGGAGCGGGTGGGGGTCACGTGGACGGGTGGAGGGTTTTGTTTGCGGGGCACGGGTTGGTCGACGGGGGTGGGAGGGCCACCCCGCGATTGGATGGGCCCACGTGGCGTAACTCCCGTGGGGTCCAGAGGCGTTTAGATTACGTCTTCTTGCCGAGGTCTTTGGGTCCGGTGTCGGGTCGGGTGCTCCCCGTCTTCTCAGACCACGACGGGGTCCTCCTTACGGTTCGGGCCGGGGTGCCGGTCTTTGGCCACGAGTACTGGCCTTTAAACCTGGGGGTCCTGGAGGAGGAGGCTTTCTGCGTCTCCGTGGGCCATTTCTTCCGGGGTCTCGAGGGCCTTAAGCCCTTTGCTGCAGGGGTGGTCGAGTGGTGGGAGACTACTAAGGTCCATTTGCGGGACTTTATTCAGGGGCACTGCAGGAGGAGGGCGAGGGCCCTGAGAGCGGAGACCGCAGCGCTGCAAACAGAGCTTGAGCTGGAGCATTCCTGGGGAAACCTGGGACTGTCCCCCGACGTACAGCGGTGCGCCGACCTGAGGGCCCAGTTGAGGGCCATCCACGAGTCTCGTGCTCGCGCCTTCCTCCTGAGGGCGCGTCAAGAGTTCCTGGAGGAGAATGAGACGTGCTCGGCCTCTTTCTTCGCTTCCGTCAGGGAGCGGAGGGGGAGGTCAGTGTTCGCGGGGGTGAGGGGGCCGCAAAGTAGCGGAGCCTGCCCGTATGGTGGAGGTCGCCACCGACCACTTTCGGGCGTTGTTCAGTGACAGGGAGGTAGACGCAGGCTACGGTGAGGTTTTCCTTAGTGGGTTGACCCGGCGAGTGCCTCCAGATGTGGCGGAGGCCATGGAGGCGCCGCTGTCCCTGGCGGAGCTGGAGGGGGCACTTCGGCGCATGGGCCGGAGGAAGGTGCCGGGCCTCGACGGGCTGCCGGCCGACTTCTACCTCAGGTTCTGGGGTGTGGTCGGTCCGGCGGTCCTCACCGCGGTCCTCCGCACGGCGTCCCTGGGGGGGTCGATGGCCGTCGGGGTGCTGTCCCTCCTCCACAAAGGGGGGAGAGTACCGACCTGGGGAACTGGCAGTCTTGCACCCCTCTGGGCACTTCCTGCGAGTTTTCTTTTCGTATAAGGCGAGGCCTGTCTTGGGGGGGCTGGGCCCCTGGGCGGAGCAGCTGCCGTGGCAGCGTGAGGGTCGCGTGTTTCTGTTGCATTTGGGTTTGGTTTAATGTTGCCACCTAGTGGTGCCTGGTTGTCATTTGTGTTTCTGGTTGTGAGTGGTGGCTGTGGTAATATTTTTGTTGGTGGTATGTAATAAAATATTTACAAAAAAAAAAAAGTTTCTTATAGAAAAATCTGGAGTTGGAGTTTGGCGACGAGAGGAATCTGGTGGACGAAGGTGGTATGGCGGGAGCAGCAGCAGCAGGAGGAGGAGGAGGAACTAGTGACCGGAGTCGAGTGGTGTATGGGGCACGGTCACTGGTGGAGGTGGAGAAAGGAGTAGTGGGTGGAGACGGCGTAGAGGTGGTGGGCCAGAGAGCACCAGCCGGAGGAGCCCCAGTAAGTGGGTCGACAAGTTTGGGGATCGTAGACATCGGATCGGCATCCGAACAGAATCAAAGCCCCACACGGAGCAACAAAACAAAACAAAAAAAACACAACCAAACATTTCAGACGAAACAAACATCAAAGAAACAAACAAAAAAACCCAGACCCCTAGATGAGGCCCAAACCCCCTTTCCACCTCTCCCGGGCTGCATGCATCCCCCACCTCCGAACATCAGCCCCCATCCTCACCCTCAGGCTGTCTTCCACCCTCCGGACACAGCCCTCCCCTGCCAAAGGACCTGCTTGAAGAGGGAGATGATCAGCCACAGGAGGAAACAATTCCTCTTCCCCCCCCCCCTGACCGGCCAACCTTCTCTCCACCAGTGTCCTGGCACGCCGAGGTCCGTGCCAGGCCGTGCCGGTGCGTGATCTCACGCACCGACAGGCCCTTGTGAAGGCAAAGCCAGTTCAGGTCTTTGAGCCCGTTGTCGAGGCCGGGCAGTTAAACAGACGTCCAGACCGCGGCGGGGATCCCCACCACGGCCGGCGCGCAGACTCCCGCCTCAACTCGGCGTACAGGGCACTCCGATCCAGGCCGAGGACCGGATCCCTAGCCCTGGGGTGCTGCTGCAACCACTTGGTCGCGTGGCCGAAGTGCCACGGCAGCTGCTCCGCCCGGGGGCCCAGGTTGGACCAGCCCCCCAAGACAGGCCTCGCCTGATACGAAAAGAGAACTCGCAGGAAGTGCCCAGAGGGGTGCAAGACCGGTCTGGACAGCTCTCCCAACAGAAAACACACAAACGTGCAGTCGAGCCTCAGCGAGAAGTGAGGCACGTCCCTCCCCCCCTGGTCAACGGGGGCCAGCATGCGACGATTCCTGGTGTCTGACCACGAGGATCTTCGGTACCTCACCCCACCCAAAGGATAACGAAAAGAGCGAGACAGGTCAGGGGACGCCGCAGTATGAGAGGGCTGGCATGGGTTACAAGTGGCCAGGAAGAGGAGGGTCGGCATCACTCGGGTTGCCATCTTCAGGACTAAGCATTTCCCCAACGAAGTCAAAGCAATGGCTTTCCACAAGTGACGCTTCCGCTCGAAGCCTGCTATGGTAAGGCGCCTGGTCAGTGTGGCCGTGCGCATCTGGGGAACCGGCCATCGAAAGGTAGTCACCCCCAAGATCAACCGCGAAGGGTCCCTTCACAGAGGCCTCAGTGAAGTCCGCAAAGATTTTTCCAAGGGCTCCGGGGATCAAGCTAGACGTCGCGTGGGCCCAGTAAGCAGAGTGGGGTGTCGTGAGAGGTGCGTACTGGGAAATGCGGATTAGAGAACCACGTAGGCCACCACGAGCTATGCACGCGTAACCTTAACAAACCAGTCCACAACCCGGGTCAGCGCGAAATGGCCGCCCCCCTCAGGGGCTCCATGTAAAGGCCGGGAACAGAGGGGCCGAGAGCCCGGACACCCGCTAAAGCCGGAACCCGCTGAGAACCAGAGGATCAGGAACCTCTGCCGGACAAGTGACCCATTAAGGAAACGGGTGCACAGGCCACGGACAGAAGTACAGAGTGATTGGGAAGGAACCAACCGGCAAAAAAACGTGCCCTAAGACCTAGCCTCTCTAAACTACCCAGGACGAGAAATCACCTGTGGGGACCCTAATCAAAAGCTTTGCTTGGTCGGAGGGCCGGCCACCATAGAGGCGCGCCGCGAGGGTCCCTCGGCCCAGAAGCCTGAGTAGAAGATCGCCCGGAAAGCGCCGTCGGAGGCCCGCACCTTCCGCCAGCCGACAATGCGCCGAAAAGGGCCGGCCTCCAGCTCCGCCAGGGACAGAGGCGCCTCCATGGCATCCGCCACATCTGGAGGCACTCGCCGGGTCAACCCACTAAGGAAACCTCACCGTAGCCCGCATCTACCTCCCTGTCGCTGAAGAAGGCACGGAAGTGGTCGGTGGCGACCTCCACCATACAGGCAGGCTCCGCTACTATGCGGCCCTGCGGGTCCTTCACCCCCGCGAACACTGACCTCCCTGACGGAGGCGAAGAAAGAGGCCGAGCACGTCTCATTCTCCTCCAGGAACTCTTGACGCGCCCTCAGGAGGAAGGCGCGAGCACGACGCTCGTGGAAAGCCCTCAACTGGGCCCTCAGGTTGGCGCACCGCTGCACGTTGGGGGACAGTCCCAGGTTTCCCCAGGAATGCTCCAGCTCAAGCTCTTTCTGCAACGCTGCGGTCTCCGCCCTTTGGGCCCTCGCCCTCCTCCTGCAGTGCCCCTGAATAAAGTCTCGCAAATGGACCTTAGTCTCCCACCACTCGACCACCCCTGGGGCAAAGGGCTTAAGGCCCTCGAGACCCCGGAAGAAAAGGCCCACGGAGTCACAGAAAGCCTCCTCCTCCAGGACCCCCAGGTTCAGATGCCAGTACCCGCGGCCAAAGACCAGCACCACGGCCCGAACCGTAAGGAGGACCCTGTCGTGGTCCGAGAAGAAGACGGGGAGCACCGGACCCAAAGACCTCGGCAAGAAGACGTAATCTAAATGTTTCTGAACCCCACGGGAATTACTTCAAGTGGGCCCATCCAATCGTGTGGCAGCCCGCCTACCCCCGTCGACCAGCCCGTGCCCCTCCAACAACACCCTCCACCCAGCCACGTGACCCCCACCCGGCCACGTGACCCCCACCCGCTCCCCCCACCTCCAAATTGAAATCCCCCCCCAACCACCAGTGCCCTGTTTGTAGCGCAGTGCAGCGCCAAACTCGCCAAAAATTCCCCCATGTCGGCACTCCCCTGCGGCCCGTACACGCATCGCCCCTAAACCCCTCCCCTGCACTACCCCAAAAGACCCCTCCACCCGCACCGCACCCGTCCCAAACAAAATCCCCACCCCGGATGAATGGACCCCACCCACACTCCAAATTGCACCCCCACTCCCTGGTAAAATCCCGTGCATCGCCCCCATTCCGCAAGTGTACCTCCTGCAAAAAGCAAACATCAAACCCCAGCCCCCCCAAATAAGAGAACACCACTGCCCTCTTCACCCTGTCCCGCAAACCCCGCACATTAAATGTAGCCACCATGAACACCATCGAACCAAAACAAGGAAACGCCCCAGTGACACCCTAAAAAAACCCTAACTGTAAAGGTCCCCCGATCCTTCACTCCCCTCATCCCCCTCCTCCTCCATCAAATCCCCCCAAGATGCCAGGACAGGGTTTGGCTCCTGCATGCCCGCCCCCACATCCTCCGGTGACCCCAGGGCTAGCTCAAAAAAAGGAGCATCAGGGACACCCCCCACCACCCCGTCCCCACCTCCAGCACCACAGACCCTTCCTCCCCCAAAACCTCCGCCTTTCCAGGCGTCACCCGCTCCCCCCCCGGTCCACCGCATCCAGGGCCCGTTGGATGCACTGGAGCCCCCCCAGGCCAGGGTCCAAAGCCACCACTGTGGAGCAATCCACTGGCCCCAGCCGCCCAAATCCAGGGTCCAGCGACAGTGCGTCCGGAGGGGCGGGGTGACCTGCCGCAGCCAGCATGCCCTCCATGGCCGAAACCACCGACTGCAGCCCCCCATCCGTCTCCCGCCCCTCCTTTGCTGCCGCCACAGCAACCCCGCCTGGCCCAGCCCTGCAGGGGCTACCTTTCCCCCCCTCGCTGCCTCGGCATAGCTCCTGACACACCGAGGGCAGTCCCGCTGGAGGTGACCCCGGTCCCCACAGCCATGGCACGCCTTCGGGACGGGGCACTCCCGGAGCAAGTGCCCCCCCTACCCGCACTATCGGCAACGCAACCCCCCACAGTTTGCCTCCGTGTGCCCCACAGCCCTACACCGCCTGGAACTGGGGGGCTGCCTGGCGTAAAAGAGGAAACCCCTTACCGGTCCATCAGAGAAATAGGCAGGTGGGTGAGACAGGCCGTCCATCCCTCCCAGATCTTCCCCCCAGCAGCAACCGAAACTGCCGGCGCCCCGTCCATATCCCCACCTCATCCCTGCTGGGCCGGGGACCCCACCACCCCATACCTCCGCAGGAACCCCACAATGACCTCCTCCGGAACATTTGGGTCTTATAGGTGCACGGTGATAACCCTCAAGTTCTGCCGGTTCAGGTCCACCACCTCGTAGGACGCCAAGGGCTCCACCTCCCCCAGTTCCCTGCATTTTGCCAACACGGAGGCCGCGATGTCCCCCGTTTTGAGGGTGAGGTCGAACCCCCTCACTGCCACGTTGTCCTGTAGGCAGAGAACCTCCGCCAACGTCAGGCCCAAAGCCCCGAGGACCACCTTCCGCCCAAACTCCAGCCTCCCGTACTGGCCCGGCAGCTGTGCCCTCCAGGAGAACCTGAGGGAGTTCTTGATACTCTCCCCCCTCCCCTCCGCTGAACCACCAGGGGTACCACCACCGGCCGCCGCTCCACCTCTGGCCGCCGCTCCTCCATCCATCGCCTTTCCACCACCCACCGCCGCTACTCCAACCGAGGACGCACCAGCCCTCGCCGCCGCTCCCCCTCCGGACGCAGATCCCCCGCCGGTCACCACGACTCCGGTCCCCGGACTGGTGGTCCCACCTCCTGGGGCCCCTCCGGCCGCCACTCTCCTGCAATCAGGCCCACCAATGGCCACACCGCTCTCCGTCTCCGCCAGGGACCGTGCCCCATACACCGCTCGGCCCCGGTCACTGGCCACGCCTCCTCCAACCTCTCCTCCATCTCCCACCGCTGTTCCTCCTCCAACAGCTCCCGCCATTCCGCCTCCGTCCACTACCGTCCACCTGGCACCAGTGAGCAATTCCAGCTTGATAAGAACAGATTTTTTTGTTTTTTATTACATAACACCAACAAAAACATTACCATTCACCACTCACAACCAGGAACACATACGACAAAACCAGGCACCACTAGGTGGCAACATTAAACTAGACCCAAACACCCCTCAAAACCCCACAACAGAAACACACGCCCCACACAGAGCCAAGAAAACAAAACAAAAGACAAGCAAAACAAACAGACAACAACCCCAAAAGACCCCCGACCCTTAAATCAGGCCTAGGCCCCCCTTCCACCTTTCCCGGGCCGCGTGCATCCCCCACTTCCGCACGTCCGCCCCCATCCTTACCCGCAAGCTGTCCTCCACCCTCCTGACGCAGCCCTCCACCCCCCTCTGTACCCACTTTCCTCCCCTGCCACAGGACCCGCTTGAAGAGGGACATTATGAGCCATAGGAGGAAACGATTCCTCTTCTCCCCCCCCCCCCCCCGACCGGCCCATCCCCCTCTCCACCCGCGCCCAAGTGACCAGAAAACCCCCTGACATTCTACCCAACAATGCCCGTGCCCACACCACCCCAGCGAAAGGACAGTCCCACATGACGTGTCTTATGGACTCTTCACCGCTGCAGGCGGCCCGAGGGCACGCCGAGGTCCGTGCCAGGCCGTGCCGGTGCATGATCTCACGCACCGGCAGGCCCTTGTGAAGGCACATCCAGTTCAGGTCCTTGAGCCCGTTGTCGAGGCTGGGCAGTTGAACAGGTGTCCAGACCATGGCAGGGATCCCCACCACGGCCAGCGCGCAGACTCCCCGCCTCAACTCGGCGTACAGGGCCCTCCGATCCAGGCCGAGGACTGGGCCCCGGGGCCAGCAAGCGACGCCTCGCCACGACCTCGTACCTCCCCCCCCCCAAAGGAAGCAGAAGACGAGACGGGCGCCAAGAGGACGCCGCATGGAGGCCGGCATGGGATACACGTAGGCCAGGAAGAGGAGGGTCGGCATCACCTCCATCTTCAGGACCAGCACTTTCCCCACAAAGTCAAAGTCTTGGCTTTCCACAACGACAGCTTCCGCTCGACCTGCTGTAGGCGCCTGGTCCAGTTGGCCGTAGCGTACTGGGCCCCCTCAAAGTGCACCCCCAAGATCCGCAAGGGTCCCACACAGTGCGACAACCCCCTGGCACATCCGTCCTTCCCTTCCAGCGCCCAAAGTACTTCACCGAGCTCTTAGTGAGGTTCAGAACCGCACCAGAGGCCACAGTGAAGTCCCGGAAGATTTCCAAGGCTCGGATCAAGCTAGCGTCGCTCCCCAGTAGCAGAGTGGTGTCGTCTGCGTACTGGGTCATCTTGACCCGTAGGCCCCCGCTGCCCGGTACCAGCAACCCATCCACACCCGGGTCGGCCCGAATGGCCGCCCCCAGGGGCTCCATGTAAAGGACGAACAGCAGGGGCGAGAGCGGGCACCCCTGCCTGACCCCCGAAACCAAATCAAACTTTTGCCCCAAGTGCCCATTGATGGAAACAGTGCACCCCACGGCAGAGTACAGAGTACTAAGCCACCCAGCAAAAACGTTCCCTATACCTAGCCTCTCTAACACCCGGAACATAAAACCCCGGTGGACCCTATCGAAAGCCTTTGCCTGGTCGAGGCCGGCCACCATCAGAGGCAGCCCGCGGTCCTCGGCCCAGGCTATGGCGTCCCGCAAGAGCTGGAGATTCCAGCGCACAGACCGACCTCCCACCCCGCATGTCTGGTCCTCGTGCACGACGTATGGGAGTGCCGTGCGCAGACGGTCAGCCAGGACCTTGGCCAACAGCTTGTAGTCCGCGCACAGCATGGTCAAAGGCCGCCAGTTCCCCAGGTCCGTACCGTCTCCCCCCTTGTGGAGGAGGGACAGCACCCCGACGGCCATCGACCCCCCCAGGGACGCCGTGCGGAGGACCGCGGTGAGGACCGCGGTGAGGACCTCGAGGACCGCCGGACCGACCACACCCCAGAACCTGAGGTAGAAGTCGGCCGGCAGCCCGTCGAGGCCCGGCACCTTCCTCCGGCCCATGCGCCGAAGTGCCCCCTCCAGCTCCGCCAGGGACAGCGGCGCCTCCATGGCCTCCGCCACATCTGGAGGCACTCGCCGGGTCAACCCACTGAGGAAGACCTCACCGCAGCCCGCGTCAACCTCCCTTTCACTAAAAAACGCCCGGAAGTGGTCGGTGGCGACCTCCACCATTCGGGCAGGCTCCGCTACTATGCGGCCCTGCGGGTCCTTCACCCCCGCAAACACTGACCTCCCTCTCCGCTCCCTTACGGAAGCAAAGAAAGAGGCCGAGCACGTCTCATTCTCCTCCAGGAACTCTTGACGCGCCCTCAAGAGGAAGGCGCGAGCACGACGCTCGTGGATGGCCCTCAACTGGGCCCTCAGGTCGGCGCACCGCCGCACGTCGGGGGACACTCCCAGGTTTCCCCCGGAATGCTCCAGCTCAAGCTCTGTTTGCAGCGCTGCGGTCTCCGCTCTCAGGGCCCTCGCCCTCCTCCTGCAGTGCCCCTGAATAAAGTCCCGCAAATGGACCTTAGTAGTCTCCCACCACTCGACCACCCCTGCAGCAAAGGGCTTAAGGCCCTCGAGACCCCGGAAAAAATGGCCCACGGAGTCACAGAAAGCCTCCTCCTCCAGGACCCCCAGGTTCAGACGCCAGTACCCGCGGCCAAAGACCGGCACCACCGCCCGAACCGTAAGGAGGACCCCATCGTGGTCGGAGAAGAAGACGGGGAGCACCCGACCCGACACCGGACCCAAAGACCTCGGCAAGAAGACGTAATCTAAACGCTTCTTGATCCCACGGGAGTAACGCCACGTGGGCCCATCCAATCGCGGGGTGGCCCTCCCACCCCCGTCGACCAACCCGTGCCCCGCAAACAAAACCCTCCACCCGTCCACGTGACCCCCACCTCCAAATTGAAATCCCCACCCACCACCAATGCCCTGTTGGTGGTGCAATTCGGCGCCACCTCCAACAAAAAATCCCCCATCTCCGCCCTCCCCTGTGGCCCATAAACACACATCACCCTCAACTTCACCTCCCCCACACAAATATCCGCCCCCAAACCCCTCCCCTGCACTACCCCAAAAGACCCCTCCACCCGCACCGCACCCGTCCCAAACAAAATCCCCACCCCGGATGAATGTACCCCACCCACACTCCAAATTGCACCCCCCCTCCCCCACTCCCTAGTAAAATCTCTTGCATCACCCCCATCCCGCAAGTATACCTCCTGCAAAAAAACAAGTCAAAGCCCAACCCTCCCAAATAAGAAAAAACTGCCACAACTGCTGCTGCCACAGCCCCGTCCCCTGGCTCCGCCAGTCCACGGCCCTCATGAGCCGCCCTGCCCCCCCCAGCTGCTTCCGCATAACTCCTGGCACGCCGGGGGGAAATCCCTCAGGAGGTGGTCCCTGTCCCCACAGCCAAGGCAGGCCTTCGGGACGGGGCATTCCCGAAGCAAATGCTCCCCCTCCCTGCATAGCCGGCAACGCGGCCCCCCACTGTTTGCCTCCGTATGTCCAACGGCCCGACATCGTCTGCAGCTGGGGGGCTGCCTGGCATAAAACAGGTAGCCCCTCATCTTTCCCAGGGAGAAATAGGCAGGAGGGTGGGACAGGCCATCCATTCCGCCGGCATCCTCCCCCAGCAACACCCTAAACTGCCTCCGCCCGGTCCACAGCCCCAGCGAATCCCGCACATACCGGGCCGTGGACACCACTTCCCAGTACCTCCTCAGGAACCCTGCGATGACCTGGTCCAGCACATTAGGGTCATACAAGTGGACAGTGATGACCCTTAAATTTTGCCAGGCCAGGTCCACCAGCTCATAGGACCCCAGGGGCTCCACCGTCCCCTGAGCCCTGCACTTCGCCATTACAGATGTCGCAATGGCACCCGTCTTCAGAGTTGGATCGAATCCCCTCTCCGTCACGTTATCCTGAAGGCAAAGCACCTCCGCCACTGTCAGGCCCAAGGCCCCGAATACCACCTTCCGGCCAAAATCCTCCCTCCTGAGCTGGCCAGGCACCTTCGCCTTCCAAGAAAAGCGGAGGGTGTTTGACACCCCCTGCTCCCCGCCGCACCGCTACCAGCCGACACAGCTCCTCTGGCCGCCGCTCTACCATCCGTCACCGCTCCACCACCAGATGACGCCGCTCCACCGACGGACGTCGATCCGACGCCTCCGGTCACCAAACTGGTGTCCCCACATCCTGGGGCCCCTCCATCTGCCGCTTTCCGGCCCACAGGCCCATCACTGGCCATACTGCCCACCGCCTCTCCGCCGACTCCAACCGCCACTCCGTCCTCCGCCAGTGACCGTGCCCCATACACCGCTCGGCCCCGGTCACTGGCCCCACCCCCTCCTGCTGCTACTCCTCCTCCCGCCAACGCTCCTCCCACTGCTGCTCCCGCCATACCGCCGCCTTCCACCACCTTCCTCCCGTCGCCAAACTCCAGATTCGTCAATAAGAACAGATACTACACTTGATCTGAACCAAAAGGCCGAGAAGCGATGACCCGCACTGTTCCGCGGTGCCTGCACGCGCTCCAGGCCTTGCTTGACCTGGTTTTGTCCTGGTTCCCGGGAAGGATCCCGCTCCCATGCCTGCTTTTGCCACAAGTACGTCTGGCTCCGCCCTACCTGGGGCAAGAGTTAGGGTTTATGGAGGGACTGTGTAGTCCTAAGGCACGGGCCTATTGCCACCATGTTTTGTGTGTGTGTGTGTGGGGGGGGGGGGTGTGTGTTTGGGAAAGGGAGAGTAAGGGGAGAAGGAAGGGATGGTCCGGGTGTGTATGTTAAGTGTATATATGTGTGCGTGTCTATATATGTATGTGTTTATATTTATATATGTGTATCAGAATCAGAAACCGTTTATTGCCATTGTCAGTGAAATTCACAAACGTAGGAACTTGCTTCGGCGTAGGTGCAACATAAAGCAATGGATAAAATATAAAAAGTATATAAAGGCATGCATAAAATTAAGAATAAAATAGACTAAGATAGACTAACACTATATACAGAATGTACAGTTGGCAGATGACTAGTGCAAATAGATTGTTCTTAAATAATATTAATGTTAAAGTGGCAGGTGTACAGAGTGTTCATGAGTCTAACGGCAGAGGGAAAGAAACTGTTCTTGTGGCGGGAGGTTCTGGTCCGGATGGACCGTAGCCTCCTGCCCGAGGGGAGTGGCTCAAATAGTCCATGTCCAGGGTGAGAAGGGTCAGCTGTGATCCGACCTGCTCATCCCCGACTCCTGGAGACGTACAGGTCCTGGACGGATGGAAAGCTGCAGCCGATCACCTTCTCAGCAGAGCGCACAATGCGCTGTTGTATTTGTTTGTCCCTGGCTGTGGCTCCAGCGTACCACACGGTGATGGAGGAGGTGAGGATGGACTCGATGATGGCCGTGTAGAACTGCACCATCATCTGCGCCGGCAGCCTGGCTTTCCTCAGCTGCCGCAGGAAGTACATCCTCTGCTGGGCCTTCTTTATGATGGAGCTGATGGTCGGCTTCCACTTGAGGTCCTGAGTGATGGTGGTGCCAAGGAAGCAGAAAGAGTCCACGGTGGTGATGGGAGAGTCTGTCAGGGCAAGGGGGGGCTGAGACTTTCCTGAAGTCCACGATCATCTCCACTGTCTTCTGGGAGTTGAGCTCCAGGTTGTTGTCGCTGCACCAGGACACCAGCCGGTCCACCTCCCTCCTGTAGACAGACTTGTCGCCGTCCGAGATGAGTCCGATGAGGGTGGTGTTGTCTTTAAACTTGATCAGTTTTACAAAGTCGTGGCTGGAGTTGCAGTAGTTGGTGCACAGGGAGAAGAGTAGAGGAGAAAGTACACAGCCCTGTGGAGTTCCTGTGTTGATAGTCCGAGTCTCTGAGACATTCTTCCCCAGCCGCACGCACTGCCTCCGGTCCGTCAGGAAGTCAGTGATCCACCAGCAGATGGAGTCAGGCACGTTGAGCTGAGAGAACTTGTCCCGGAGCACAGCAGGAAGGATGGTGTTGAATGCAGAGCTGAAGTCCACAAACAGGATCCTGGCGTAGGTTCCCGGGGAGTCCAGATGCTTCAGGATGAAGTGGAGGGCCAGGTTGATGGCGTTGTCTACAGATCTGTTGGCTCTGTAGGCGAACTGCAGTGGGTCCAGGGCGGAGGAGGTGAAGGACTTGAGATGGGGCAGGACCAGGCGCTCAAAAGACTTCATGACGACAGGCCTGAAGTCATTAAGTCCAGTGATCCGGGGCTTCTTGGGGACAGGGACGATGATGGACGACTTGAAGTAGGCTGGGACATGGCATGACTCCAGGGAGGTGTTAAAAATGTCTGTGAAGACAGGAGTCAGGTCGTCCGCACAGTGTCTCAGGGTGGCGGGGGAGACACCGTCTGGTCCAGCAGCTTTCCGGGGGTTGGACTTCCGAAGCTGTTTCCTTACATTGTCCCTGTGTAGTGAAAGGCCAGTGGGGGAGGTGGGGGGACCCAGGGTGTGATTGGCAGAAGTGTCCATTGTAGTGAGATGGGTGGGGGAGGGGGTTGAGATTTCGAACCGTGAATAGAAGGACGCGAGCTGTTCAGCGAGTTTCTGGTCGTCAGCAGCATGGGGGGCTTTGGGCTTGTAGTTGGTGATCTGCCTAAGTCCCCGCCGAAGCATTGTTCTCAAAGAAAGACTCCTTTAGGCGAGTGTTGTACAGAGATCTAGCTCTTGACACCTCCCTACTAAGTCTGTACTTGGCACCTTTGTAGCTCTCTCTGTCCCCTGCTCTGAATGCTGCCTCCTGCTGCCTGAACTGCCTCAGTTTGGGTGTGAACCAGGGCTTATCGTTGTTATAAATCACCCTGGTGCATGTGGGAATGATACTGTCCTCACAGAATTGGATGTATGACATCACAGTGTCCGTGTACTCATCCAAACCATCCGTGGCAGTTTTGAACACATCCCAGTCTAATGTCCAAACACGTGCGTAGCTCCTCGCTGGTCCACTTCCTAGAAGTCCTCACTACAGGTTTGGAGAACTTCAGCCTCTGTCTGTACGTGGGGATCAGGTGGATCATGGCGTGATCTGAGAGCCCTAGGGCAGCACGAGGAACCGCGCGGAAGGACCCACTCACTGTAGTGTAACAGTGATCCAGCGTGTTCTGCTCTCTGGTCGGGCATTTAATAAACTGTCTGTACTTTGGTAGTTCCTGGCTGAGATTACCCTTGTTAAAATCCCCGGGGATGATCAACAAGGAGTCCGGAATGTCCCGCTCCGTACACAAAATCCACTCCGCTAACATGCGTTGTGCCTCTTGTGTGTTCACGCACGGCGGGATGTAAACAGCGGCCAGAATGAATGAAGTGAACTCGCGTGGAGAGTAGAATGGTTTAGTTAATGAAGAGGTATTCCAGATCAGGAGAGCAGAGTTTGGAGATCAGTCACATCGGAGCACCAAGCGTTGTTGATGAAGAAACAGACTCCACCGCCTTTTGTTTTTCCCCCGGAGAGATCCTTTTGTCTGTCGGCGCGGAGGAGATGGAATCCCTCCAAATGCAGCGCGCAGTCCGGGATCGACTCGCTGAGCCATGTCTCCGTGAAACACAAAACAGAGGACGAAGAAAAGTCTCTGTTCCTCTTCATCAGCAGCGCCAGTTCGTCCATCTTGTTGCTGAGTGAGCGGACGTTGGAGAGGAAAATCCCAGGTAAGGGCGTACGCGCGCCGCGTTTCCGAAGGCGCACGAGAGCCCCCGCGCGCTTTCCTCTTCTGCGGCGTCTCACTCTTTTGGCCAAAAGAAGCGCCAAATCTGCAGCAGATGCTAAAAAAAACTGGAAATAGGTCCTTGGGGGTAGAAGTTCTGATGCTTAAGAGCTCCTCACGGGTGTAAGAGCATGCAGACACACGATTAACACACAAAAACAAACAACATAAAGTGCATTAAAACGCCAGGGCATCCGTCATCGGCGCCATCTTGTATGAATGTATGGGTGCGTGGACGTCTAGGTGATCAGTGCAACAGAATGAGATGTTATGGTTTTTTGTTTAGGCCCAGTGGTGTTATGGTATTTAAGTGCGTGATCCATTTCCTTTCGGCATGTTTCCGCTGTCCACTGGTCCATGCACGGTCCTATTGCCACCATGTTTTGTGGGAAAGGGAGAGCAAAAAATGGGAATCAAGGGGTGGTCCGAGTGTGTCTGTAAAGTATGTATAGGTGTGGGTGTCTATGTATGTATGTATATATACCCTATATATATGTGGATGAATGTATGGGTGCGTGAACGTCTAGGTGATCAGTGCAACGGAATGAGATGTTATGGTTTTTCATTTAGACCAGTGGTGTTATGGTATTTAAGTGCGTAATCCATTTCCTTGTGGCATGTTTCCGCTGCACGGTTAGGGGGTTAGTTTAGGGTTAGGGTTAGGTTAGGTGGTTGGGTTTAGGGTTTATGAGGGACTGGTGGTTCTATGGCACGGGCCTATTGCCACCGTGTTTTGTGTGTGTGTGTGTGGGGGGGGGGTTTGGGAAAGGGAGAGCAAAAAGGGAATCAAGGGGTGGTCCGGGTGTGTCTGTAAAGTATGTATATGTGTGGGTGTGTATGTATGTGTGTGTATATATCTATATATGTGTATGAATGTATGGGTGCGTGAACGTCTAGGTGATCAGTGTAACGGAATGAGATGTTATGGTTTTTCGTTTAGGCCCAGTGGTGTTATGGTATTTAAGTGCGTGATCCATTTCCTTTCGGCATGTTTCCGCTGTCCACTGGTCCATTTGGACCCCGACTCCACACCAGACACAATGAGGTTGGTGACCGAGTGCTCCTGAAAGTGAGTGATGAGTGTGGTGCCCAAATGTGCTCGCGAGATGTTGTAATGGTGTTGTTTAAGCCTAGTTTCTATTGTGTGCCCTGTTTCCCCTACATAGTGCCTGTGACAGAGTGTGCAGGTGATGATGTAAACCGCGTTGGAGGTCTGTAGGTTGAGGTTGTCCGGGATTGGGGCTGATGCTTTACTGTGAGGGTTTGTGATGAATCCTGTGTCTATAGTGAACCGCATGTGGTTTGGGGGCTGGGGGGGGCATATTGCTGAATTTGGTATGTATGAGTATGTCCTTTAAACTTTTATTTTTCCGGTATGCTGATATGATCCTGTATGATGTCAATGGTGGGTATGTGGTTCGGATTGTATTGAAGTTTTGTTTAAGGGTGTGCTGTAGGGGTCGTGTTCTGTGGGAAAAGGTGGTGACCAGGGGGATGATTATGTCTGGTGCCAGGTGGTTGGGGTTAGGGTTGTCCATTGAACAGGTGTTAGGGTCCAAGGGAAGGGAAGACTGGTTAGGGTTAGTGAGGGAGGGGAAGAAGTTGGGTTGAGGTGTGGAGCAGGGTGGGTTGGTTTTGGGTAGAGCAGAAGGGTTGGGTTTAGACGTGGACAGGGAGCGGTTAAGGTTAGGGTTAGAGGTTGGGTCAGTGGTAGGATAGGTCAGGGGATAATTTGGGTTAAGGTTAGGTAAGAGTACAAGGTTGGGTTTAGGTGTGGGTGGAGAGTGGTTAGGGTTAGGGTTGACAGTTGGGTAGGTGATAGACTTGGAGTGGGGGGAAGAAGGGTTGGGCTTTGGTAAGGTAGAGGGGTTGGGTTTAGGCAAGTTAGAAAGGTTGGGTTTAGGTGGGATGGAAGGGTTGGCTTTGGGTAGAGTAGAAAGGTTGGGTTTAGGTAAAGTAGAAAGGTTGGGTTCAGGTGAGGTCAAGAGGTTGGGTTTAGATGTTGAGGAAGTGGGTGTAGATGGGTCCATGGTGGAAAGGTGAGAGTCTAGGTTGACGTTATTGATGGGGTTAGTTTTGTGACAGAGGGAAGTAAAAATAGGGAAGTAGCGGGATGTGGAAGGGGTCGATGGAAACGAAGCCAGGGGATGTTCAGGACTAGAGAGGGGGCCAGGGGAGGGTGTAGTTTGCAGACCTGGGGTAAAGTGAATGGAAGAGTCTAGGGTGATGGGAGGAGGAGAAAAGGATGAAGAGGGGGGTTCTGTCAGTGTGGCCGGGGGTTTACGGTGAGTTGTTTGTGTTGAAAGTGACCTATGTGTTGAATACAGTGTGGTTTGTGGTCTAATGTGTAAGGACCATGTTGTTTGTGGGTGACATGTGTAATGGCCGTGTTGTGGTCAGTGTTTGTTGTGAGATGTGTGTGTGTTGGCTGAATAGGAGAGAGAGCCGCCAAAGTGTCATTTTTTATTGTGCGTAAGAACCGTTTGGAGTAACCTCTGTGTCTGAGTGTTTTGAAGAGTGTTTGAATGGCTATGTGTAGATCTTCCTGGCGG